>JBBPOB010000212.1:0-23278 GCA_038091275.1 Tylopilus subfusipes
GACCTGTGCAAGACGGTTGGCCATGGGTGGAATAGTGATGTGTAGACGGTAGAAGACGCTTTGAACTCCGGGTATTTGTGGGACTCGGGCCGCCGGTAAGTGTTTAGCGCACGTGAAATCAGTTGATACTCGTTCAGCACTCTCCCGGGTCTAATGAATCATGTGAAATCAATCACTCGGGAGCTACTTGGCCAGTTGAATACCGAGCGCTTTTGATTTACTTGAATTGATCAAGTTCTACATATGTACGGTCGCAATCTGCACCACAATACTTGGTAATGCAGCCCAAGGAACAGATAATAACTGCAGGAAAGGTTTACCAATATAAATAACAACGGGAGTTACCCCCTGGAAACTAGATTGGTGACTCATAGACTCTCGGCGTATTTCGCCATCACTTCCCGGAGATGTGCCTCGTCCGCGATTCGCGGCGTGAAGCAGGCATCAAAGGGGTTAGGGCGCCCGATGACGCCGTCTACAAAGGCCGTGTTATCGATGGGCGAGTTTGGATCTTGCGTAATACGGAAGGACCATAGGAGAAGCGCCCCGTTGATGAAGAGAGATCGGTTGGCGATGTGTTGGCCGGGGCAAATGCTACCCAAGCAGCGGCGTTGGTTGCACAGTGGCGAATTCAAAAACTGAAGTAGGCTTACCGTCGACCGAACCCGAAACTGGGGTACTTGAGATCATCGCGGACTCGTCCGTCACTGTTCAACCACCTCTGTGGATCGAATTTGTCGGGGTTGGGGTAAACCTCGGGGTCACGAGAAATAACCCTGTTACAGTCATAAGCAATCTCGTAGACGTTGCTTATCGACGCCTGCTCACCAGTGGTTTCCAAAAACAATGGCACCTTTGGGGATACAAAAGTCCTTCTACGAGGGATTAAGCACGCCTAGTTTGTACGTATAGTTGAAAACTCACGTAGGTAATGTCCGCTGACGCACAATGAGCAAAGCCTGCAATCACGTCAACAACCGTGACGATTAACGGATTGAAGGAATGTACCCAAAGTTGTCACTGGCCTCCAACGGAGACACTCGAGCGTGAACGCGTGAAGCTGAGGAAGGGAATCGTAGTCATCGAAAGTAGGAGCTGAGCAAACCCAGTTAACGCAGAGCCGACTCCTATACGTGGGAGATAAATACCTCTGTCACGTCCAACAAGGTTGTCCAATTCATCCTGCACGACAGTCTGAGCTTCCGGGTAGCAAGCAGCAGCCATGATAACGACCATGAGCGCAATAGCAGTCTAATACGCAGGGTGAGGGGCAACTTTCAATGAAACGGCTTCACAACACGTACAGTGTCTGAACCAGCGCCAAAGAGGGAACCCGCAAGGTATGCCATTTCTTCGTATGAAAGCTTGTGCGTATTTTGGTTCTCGAGGAGATATCTGGAAAAGGAGGGGCCAGCTTTGCCCGTGTCCTGCAAACCAGTTATAAGCCCAAGTATAGATAGAATGAAGTGCCTTTTTACCAGCTCCTTGGCTACGCGCCCCAGCTGTTCATAGAAGAGTTTCGATTCCTCTTGGCGCCAAGTCTCAAGGTAGCTTGCGTAGAATGGAATATACTTCAAGATCGGAAAGCTCTCGACCAGCATTGCGCCAGGACGCATAAGCATCTGGAAGCGCCTCAACATCTTGTGAATCGTGATGATCTCGGGAGCATCTGTTGCTGTAGGGGTGGATTTTCCATAGGTGACACGCAAAATGACAGAAGCAGCATATCGGTTGATGTGCGCTTGGTGACGCTTTGGGTCATTGAGAAGGTCGAGGATGACATCCCGAGCTGATTGCATCTGAATCTGTGCATATGATTCTGTAGCCTTGGGCTGAAGGTGGGTGTGAGCAGTCCTATGTGCAACATATTCAGATTACGTTTAAGCCTAATAAGTAGACAGCACCTGCGAAGCCTTCGAAACTGCTCATTCGCAGGGGAAAGAATCATCCGCAGTCCGCGCGACAATATTTCACCCGCTGCAACTGAGCGAGGACGGTCCGCAAGCAGACCACCCTCTCTCTCCATGATGTCAACTGATTCCTATGGTGGTGTTTGCGTTCGAACCATCGGGTTTCCGCAAGAACGTTGATTCTCACCTGATAGCGGCCAACGATAACCATGATTTTGGGACCAACGCGCAGCGAGATGACGGGACCATACTGATTGACCCACGCAGCAAATTGCTGCGATTGACTTTACATTGACGATGGTTGGACTGGGAGTTATCAAGTGGACGGATTGTACATACTTTTCACGAGGAAGTGTATTTCCGAAAAGCCAGTGACCAGGAGGACCAGGCGGTAAGGGAAGACGGCGCCTGCGTAACAGCGTTGCACGGACGGCGCTGCCGGCGAGCAGTATGGCAAGGAGGGCGGCAAGTGCTTTGGCTTTAAAAGCCAGGTCAGGGATCAGTTCAAACATGGCACGTACAGGGAGAATGAAGGGGAGGAAGGGAAGAGAGGAGCGAGCGGTTGAGTCAGCAAGGCTGGTTAAATGGCCGACTCGGAGTCGGAAGAAGGGATATTTGGAGGACCAAACAGAGCCTTGGCCGAAGTGCTCGTTATCGCCTGATGCAGAGCAAGGCTATGGCGCGGAAACGACGGCCCGCACGTTGGGGGGCAACAGGCAGCGAGACGGAACTGTGCACTGGGTGGGAAGGTACAGCGCGGTTAGAGGGGAGAACGTGACCAGGGCGCGTACAGTCGGATGAGTGAAACGCACCGGGTGCAGGCTCGGAGACACTGTGGCCAGGTAGGACACCCGGCGCAACTTGCGAGTCAGAGACACGGGAGTGCTAATGCCAACCGCGCGTCAAACGCCCGTAAATCTACGAGCCTGTGTAGACCGTGCCAAGTGGGTCGCACACGTGCGAACAGCGAAACACATGGAACAGGACAGCCATGGGGTTACAGCATATTACATTCAGGGTAGCAGTGTGGGGAAAGGGTTGCGGGCCTCTTCCTGCATCTCCAGGGTTGGCTTCACTTGAACTCTAACCAACGTTTAAAGTTCGGTGTAGTCTGGAAGGCATCATATGGATGCGCTCCGTCAAGTCTCCCTTGTGACGATCACGCAGCCAAGACTCGTCGAAATAGTAGCTACGGGCAACTTTCTCGCTCGACGTGCTGCTGGGAGGCACTCCTACCTGATAGCAAGATTGCACGCCTTTCAACAGCCTCGATCCCGGCGATGAGATTATCGAATGGCAGTGATCAAGAACGACAGTCCCACCAAGCGTGCCACGGTCTAGCCTTGTCCGATAGACTCCTGACGTGTCTAGAGTCCTTCGTGAGAACATCATCGAGCCGGCCCTGCCACCTTGCAATTTGCATCTTTGCCGCGAGCTATCACCCTCCCTTCGTTTTCTTGTTTTCCCTTCTTCCCCTTTGTTCTCTTTTCGTTCCTGCGCGATGCAACCCCACGTCTTGGCACAGATCAAGCAGTTCCTCAAGGCGCTCTCAGTCATACTACAAACAAAACAGTGCGTATGCTCCTACTCAAGTTCTCGCGAAACATCCATCGACGAGACTCGTCAGGCAATGCACCGCTCCCGACCTGCCAGCGACACGTTACCACCATTCTCCCGCACACGACCTCCCTTACCTTCCACCAGAGATCTGGTCACTGGTGCTCCGCGAAGCAACACGCATGTCTCCAGATCCCCTCGACATCTCTCTCGGCCTCTCGTTCCTCGAAACTCCTTGCGGCGTTGACGGATATCACGCTGCCATGCGCGCAAAATGCGACTTGGCTCTGGTCAACAAAGCTTGGAACAGATACCTTCAAGAGTATTTGTACGAGTTCGTCTGGATAAGTAAAGCAAGCCAGGCGAAAGCCCTGGCATGGACTCTACTCACCCAGTTCATCGATGGAAAGCCTTCCAGTGGCCACTGGATTCGTCGACTACACATGGAGACCCCCGCCATGAAACGTTGCGCGACCGATGATATCCGGACCATTCTTGATTACGCGCCACATCTAGTCATTTTTTCTGACCATCATGCCGTGCGGTTCACGCGTTACCACGAGTTCAATGACGTCCGATGCTCTCCAGAGCAGATGGTCTCCGCACTCGCCAGCCCCGACAGCAAGCTTCGGAAGTTGTCCCTCACAAACTACAGCGACGATCCGTTTCCGTATCATATTTTCCGGACGCTCAAACAAACGGCGGCCAACCTAGAGTACCTCGAGCTGTCCTCGTCAAGCGTCCCTGCAATCACCGGGCACAAGCTCGCAAAGGCGCTCGTCGTTTCGTTGCCTGTTTTGCAATCCCTCAAACTCACGCTGGACAACACCACTTTTGCAGTCATTGCAAAGTGGAAAATGCCCAGATTACGAAACGTATCCGTCGTGTCTTCCGATTTTGGCTATGCTGGCAGAGGCTTTGCGCTCTTCTTTGCTGCTCATGGGAAGAAAATCCACCAACTAGAGCTCGGTCACTCCTCTTCGCTTGTCGTTGAGCACCATCTATCCCTCCAGCCCCGTCCTGTTCAGCAGATCCCCCTTGCAGAATGGTGCCCCAACATGAAAGAATTCATCTGCTCTGCCGACGCAGAGTGGAATTGGCGAAACCCGGATTGGATTGCACCGCATGTCTTGCTTTCTGCTCATCCTCGTCTGGAATTCATCGGCATTCGCGATATCGACAAACGGCTTCTCGATGACGCCGCATCGTTCCCATCTGACATTGAAGACGACGCCCCATTCTTCCCGCTCGCGGAACAAATTTCATCTCTGTTGTTCAACGATGCGTTCCCTTCTTTGCGATACATACGCGATCTTAGTCGCGCTTCACACTCGATGCGGTCTGGTGTGCGTCCACAGATGCGGATCTTGAAGTTCTGGGCCAAGATACTCGGGCGCTGTGGAGAGCGACAAGTTTGGCTCGAAGACTTTCGCGGTGTTAACATCACTTTGCGAGATCTCAAACGCGCAGGACTCGCGGAGGTTTGATGTGTCGTTCTTTCATTTCTGCCGCGGTCAGCAGAAATCGCCTTTTCGCCGCTGCTTCGGGTCCAAATCATTCATGCATACCACCTTCTATCGACCCTTCGACATCCCCAGTGTACATTGCCACTCTCATCCCACTGTAGCAATTCGTCATATGCATCTTTCATCACTTCTTCCATCACTGAACATCATCATCACTTTAACCAAACGTGCACCTACTCGTTACCATCCGGGTTCCACTTCGACTTGGAACCGTCCTCTCGTTTATTTATACCTGTCTTTCTATTCTGAGATTCTTGGTTGCACACGGTAGCTACGATTCACATGGTCTTTTTCGCGTTGCTGTCTGTCGACTTTTGATCGTCCGTCTTTGGTTTATTCCCTCCTTGTTTCATATCTCCGTCATCGAGGTGGAGCTGGACATTTCAACGCTATCGCACGGTATAGCCTTTGTGTATACATTCATACCCCTGGCTTAATCGACTCGTCTCTCTCCTTGTATACTTTTCGATCGAGTCGGATTTCCAATATCCAGTGTGATAAGCGCTCGTCTTTTCACGCTAAAACGCCAATATGATGGTACGTTGCACCCAGAAATCGACCTCGCACGACTGAACCGTCGCTCAGGACGCAAACATCGAACACCTCGTCCTTTCGGGCAAGCTCTTCGGGACAGACTCGGGTTCCTCCTCCCCCGAACGCACCCCCTCGCCCACGCTCTCCTTTGCCTCCTCCCCCTACAACGACGACGACGACGACGACCAGAACGAAAAGCACGCCCGCGACGTCGACGTCAACGGCGGCGGCAGCGGCGCCGCGTACGAGTCGATCGGGATGGGACCCGGCCGGACGGGCGTCAAGGGCGTCCTCCGCGACCAGCACGAGGCGCAGGCGATCCAGGCTGCCAAGCGCGAGCGCGAGATCGAGGCGCTGCGGAGGCGGATGGCGCGCGGGGACCTCGGGGGGAAGACTTTTCTCGAGGAGGAGGAGGAGCAGGAGAAGAAGCTGGCGCTGGAAGGGTGGGAGGACGGCGATGGGGACAAGGACGGGCTCGGGCTTGGGCTCGGGCGGCATGTGAGGAGGAGGGACGTGCTGGGTCGTCCCAAGGAGGGACCGTTTGGGCATTTGAGGGAGGTGGGCAGAGCGGGGTTCGTCGCTGCCGTCGAGCGCGAGGAACGTGGGGTCTGGGTGGTCATTCATCTCTATGAATCGGTGAGGTGCTTTCTTTCTTTTTTCTTTTTTTTTTCTTTTTCTGTTACGGATTCAGAGGCTGATCCATTTCGCGATAGTCGTTGGATAGATGTTATGCGTTGGACGATACGCTGTCTAAGCTTGCGCGTTTGTACCCTCAAACTAAATTCCTCAGAGCTCGCGCCGCCGCCCTCGGATTCACCTCGACAGGAACGTCGAGGAAACGATATGCATCAGGAAAACAGGGCATGCCTGGTAGATACATAGACGACGACAATCCTTATGCCGATGACGACGCCGAAGAAGAAAAGACGCCATATTACGATGACGATGACGAGTATGAGGAAGAAAACGTGGATACAGACATGTTACCGACGCTGTTGGTATACCGCGACGGGGAGCTCGTGTACAACTGGGTACGGGTCGACTGGGAAGCTGGGAAAGCTGGCGTCGAGGAGCTCCTTGCGAGGTACGTCGCACACGACTTTGCATCGTTTGTCGCCTCTCTCTAATCCACTATTCCATCATAGGCGACACATCATCGCTGAAACGTCCACCTCTGGGAATACCAATTGTGGTTTACCCGAGGACGACTCCGAGGACGACCTGGTCTGGAGCGGCGAGGAGGCAAGTTCGTAGCTATCGACCATGGTGTTTCTCTCGGTTTCACAAGGTCTTTCCTCCCGTATCCCATACATCATAGACTCACGGAGGTTCTTCATGCAATGGGCATGCTTTGTCTATTCGCTAGTTCTACAGCACACGGCTTGAAAGGTCGACGGATCTTAGGATCAATTTAGTACTATATAGCTCTCAGCATTAATCTAGGATTTCATCGAGAGTCGTACGTGCCTTGTCTACCACCGAAACGCATCAAGAGACAAAAAGTTTCTCTCCCAAAACAATAGGCAGACCCAATGGTCGTTCGAAATAAAAAAAAAACTATCAGAAGAGTAAAGAAAAAATTACACGCAATACACGACACAAAAAAAGAGAATCCACAATCCCCAGGTGGACAGTCCCCTTATCAATCCTCGTCGCTCGGGTTCGTCAAATACTCGTCGTCATCACTCAGTACCTGCTTGCGTCCCGTACTCCGCGCTCTTACCCGTTGTGGATGTTCGTCATCGTCCATCGGCGTCAGCGCAGAGTCATACGAGCCAGACGTCGATGGAGCGGTCTGACTTGGAAGCGGTGCGGCACCTGGAAGGTCGGTTCCGGCCGTGACTCTGGTAAGTGTGGCATGAAAGACTTTCTCCATCTCGTCGGCATCGATGTAGACCCATGACCCTTCTTGGTTGTACGTCCGGGCATTATCGAACATGAGCCGCCAGTCTTCCTTGTACTGTGTGATGCTCTTATAATATCCACCGGTGACACGCTTGCGGATGGTAGAGAGGGCGATAGGTTGGGTGATGAGCGTGTAATAATCGGGATAGTCCTGGTAGAGTCGGGTGAATACTTGGCCCATCTGGAGGAAAAACCGTACGTACCCTTCTATCCGGAAGTTCACGGAACAGTTCACATCGCTTCCGTCCGTCTGTATCCTCACAGGCGAGAACCGCTTTGTGAACTTCATTGAAGGCTTTTTTCATTCTGTCTTTCACGGCAGCAGGAAGATCTGGCGCCTTTGTCTTGCGCCGCTTCTAGTGATGGGAGATGTCACTATCAACACACACCAAAGCATGCAAGTGACCACATACTGAGTCCCTGTCTTCCTCGTCTTCTTCGTTGACCGACGGCGTCACAGACATCGACTTCATCCCACGTTTCCGCTTGCCAGCGGCAGCCGGGGGTTCATGGTCGGGCATCTTTGCTTTGCCCTTCCGAGCTTTCCTGCCACGACCGTCCGTTTCGCTTGCAGGCGTACTTCTGCCAGGAGTCTCACTCTCCTTCAAGATCTTGTTCGCCGCTCGCCGCTCTTTCTTCCCTCTCGTTCTATCTGCCAACTCCTGCAGATCCTCTCCGTCCTCGACAGCCATCGCCCACTGCTCGTCGCTCAAGCCATCATTGTAGTTCACCACGTTCCTCCTCCGTTGACCCCGGCCCTCCAAGACCTCATCCATCTCCTTGACTTCAAAGGGTTCGTCGGTCTGATAACATTCGGGGAGCTCCTCGAGTTGCATGAGTGGTAGGGGAGGCTTGCCCCGTTTTCCAGCAGTGCGCCAGTTTTCGACTGCTTCTCGTTCGCGAGCGATATCCATCTGCCGGAAAAATTCGGCTTCTCCCTCGTTACGAGCAAGCATCTCATTCAGCTCATCGTCATTCATGTCACCCGCCTCTTCGTTTTCTTCTTCTTGATCTGCCTCGAGGATGGATCGCTGGCGAGGAAAAAGAAAACCAGCATGTAGGGACGCTGAAGTATCAGTATCAGTCGGATGCTTACCAAGAATTCTTCTTGTTCTTCCACCGTCGACTTGTTGTCGAAGCGACCAGCTTGAATGACTTTGTCGTCGATATCAAGCTTATACCGTGCACGAGCGTACATTGCCTCTTCCACGCTCTTTTCGGTGATAAAACGCAGGATGCGGACAGCTTTCGTTTGACCGATACGGTGGGCACGATCTTGAGCTTGCAAGTCGGCGTGAGGGTTCCTGAAATGGACGGTTTTCTAGTCCACATGCTCAGTCAAAACGCGATGTCAAGACTCACCAGTCAGAGTCGAAGCTACGACCCCCAAAAAGCACAGTCAGGATGATACATCGCAATTAGAAAGAAAGAAACTACCCACATGACGACGGTATCGGCAGTCTGCAAGTTCAATCCCAACCCACCAGCACGCGTGGACAAGATGAACACCTTGTACTCGGAGCCCTTCGCGTTGAACATTGCCACATGGCCCGCACGCTCCTCTGTCTTCGTACCACCGTCAAGTCGAAGGTATTTCCAACCCATCATTTTTAGGAAGTCTTCCATGATGTCCATGACCTTGGTCATTTGGAAGAAGATGAGTACCTGTGAAATCATACACCATCAACGAGTTCATTGGAACCAGGCTAAAAGAGATTTACTCTGTGGCCTGTGGCAAAGAACTTGGGGAGGATGCGAGAAAGCAGTTCAAGTTTTCCGGATGAACGAACGAGTTTGTCGTCGATGATGCCGCTTGGATTGACCTTGTCCTCGACGCTCTCGAACAAGAAGGGGTGTTGACAGATTTTTCGGAGTTGCATAAGCTCATTGCTCAAGCCTTTGACCCCTCCAGATTTCCTGTCATCGCCGGCAAGGTGAGCATGACAACCTCAACCAAATCCAAAACCATATATGTACCCTTTCGAGTCCTTTCCATCGGCAATCATCTTGTACTTCTTCATCTGCCTGTACAGCTGCGATTGCAAAGCGCTCATTCGTACTTTGACGAGCTTCTCGACCTTGTCAGGCAACTCGCTCTCGACATCCTTCTTCAATCTTCTCAAAAGGAACGGGCGAAGAACCTTGTGCAGGCGACGAATGATGAGGAGTGCCTCTTCTTCGTTCAGTTCGATCTTGTCCCCGGTGCCAGAGTTGGCGAATGGTGTGTTGAACCATTCGTCAAACGACTTGACCGAGTTGAAGATCTTGGGAAGAACGAAGTTAAGTAGGGACCACAGCTCGGGAAGGTTGTTTTGAAGAGGGGTACCCGTAAGGATGAGACGGAAGCGGGAATGATAGTACTGGCTGAGCGTTTGAGCCAGTTTACTTTGCGTGTTCTTCATGCGGTGACCCTCGTCTGGGTGGAACGTTACCGACTGATACACCTCAATCATTAACATATACACACCGATGATCATGTGAATCCATTTGATCTTGCAAAGAATTGGACGGTCCTTGATAATATACTCATAGGTTGTTAACAGGACCTGGAATTGACCCGTCCGTAACTCTGCTTGTAGATTCCGACGCTGCGCGGGATTGCCCTTGTAGGAGATTACTTTCACGGAGGGAGCCCACTTGGCGAATTCACCGGCCCAGTTCGTCATGGTACTGAGCGGAACGATGACGAGATAAGGGCCGCGCTGCTTCTTCACCTCGATCAGGAACGTGACGAGGGAGATCGTCTGGATCGTCTTTCCGAGACCCTGAAGCGAGAGGTGAGCACACGCATATACCATACAAAGGAAAAAGCTCGCCATTTCGTCTGCCAAAATGCCATTGAGTTTGTTATTGTACAAGCTCACCATCCACTGCAACCCCTTGAGCTGGTAATCCTTGAGTGTACCACCGACAAGGAGAGAAGGTTGTTTGGTGACCCTCTCGGATATTCGATGGGCGACGGCGTAGTAATCCACCCTGGCCTTATCTTCCGTAGGTTCTTCCTGTACCTGTGCACCAAACGTAGCCTCGTTCGGTGGGCTGTCTTCGGTTTCAACCTCCAGACCACCGTGCTCGTTTTGTTGTGCCCTGACAGCCTGCGCGAGGGAATCAAGATACGCGTCTGTTTGTCGGAGGAGATGTGTGATGCGTGTATCTTTGGCGGTATCGATGAGTTTCATGTATGCTTCTTCATCGTCAGCCTTGAGCGCCTTCAAACGCTCCTTGGAGATACGTTCAATACGTTTCTGCTCCTCCTTTTCGGTGTACAGGTGGAAGCTGACAACAGCTCTTCCGAGACGCATGACGCGATCTTGAGCTTGTCGGCAGGTAGATATGACCTCTCTACCATGAGTACAGATAACGCCGAGCTGCTCGACATGCTTGTGCTTTGCTCGTTTCTCGCGGTCGGCGCGTTGTCGCCGCTCTGCCTGCTCTGTCATGCGTGCATCACGAAGTGTGGGCTTGCGTACGCGGCGGAAGTCGGCGCGATTGAGTGGCAAGAGAGTACCTTGGATAAGACGCTCGGCAACGAGAGCACGCATAGAGCGCTGTTTCTCGAGAAGACGTAGGGACTTGAGCTCGATCATGGCGCGGAGCTTTCCATGTGCATTAGGAGCAGGATGTTTGGGAACGGGGGCACTCTGAGCGTCAAGAGTGTCGGTGGGGGCGTCGGTGGGATGCCTGTCCGTCGGTTGTCCAAGAATGTCGTCTGCAAGACTATCGAAGCCGCCATCACTGATCATGGCGTCCATGCCTTGGAGTTCACGGATGCGCTGTGTAATGCGTGCTTCGATGAAGCGGTCTCTTTCGTTGACGATTTGGTGGACATCGAGGCCGGGCGGCATGAGCGAGGGAATAAGGAGGCGCTGGAGGCGAGTTGCAAACATGGTCGGATCGACATCGGCGGGACGGGTGAGATGGGTGAAAGGGATACGGAATGCATTGTAAGGGTAGACGCCGGAGTTTGTGTTGTCTTCGAGGAAAGGACCCTTTGGAAAGTCAGCGGGAGAGATGTTGGGAAGGGGAGGTGCAGGTGTCTCTTCATCCTGGGCAGGCTGTTCGGTGGTGGGACCCTGGATGGAAGGGGCCGGTGGGGCGGGGGAGAAGGTGGGAGGTACGACGCCCTTTTGCATCTTTACGGCGGCATCGACGATCCGATTGTTGACGTCGGGGGGAGCGAGGGCCTTGTCGAGATCGACGGCGACGGAGTTGTGTGGTTTGATGGACTGCTGGAGATGCTCTGGGAGGGGAGCGCCACGTGAGATAAGCTTGAATGCCATGATTTGGGCGCGGAGGGCGTTTATTTGGTCTAGGGTGAACGACACGGGCGTTGAGGGGGGCAGCGGTGCGGCGGGGACGGGACCGGAGGTGACGGACGGAGGGGCATTCTGGGCTGCGGAGGAGGGTGGTACGGTGGGGGTGGGGGTGTCGGGCTGGGGATGGGAGACATGGCCGTTCGGAAAGAGTTGCTGTGTCTGGGGATGTGTGCCGTCTGGGGGCGATGAGGAGACAAGGAGAGGGGATAAGGAAGAGACGCACTGAGCTGGTGGTGGTGGTGGTGGTGGTGGTGGTGCTGTTGCTGTTGCTGCTGCTGTGCTTGCTGCTGTTGGCTCTGGAGCGTAGCGAGGTAGGTGAGGAGATTGCGCAGCTCGTGGGACGACTCTGGGGTGTGGCCGGCCTGCTTGAGGTCACGGACGCGCTGTGGATGGGTGAGCGGCAGAAGCAGGGGGGGAGGGATGTGCGCACGGTGAGGATGTACTGTAGCTTGTCTTTTGGGGAGTGGCGGATCTGCTGTTGTTGGGGGTGGTGGTGGTGTTGTTGGCTGAACTGCACGGGCAACTGCTGGCCAGCCATCGAGCCTTTCCCGACGCTCTCTTCTCTCGAGTCGAGTAATAGTCGCTCGTGAAAAACCAAAACAATACCCACGATGGCGTGAGAATAGATTGGTAACAAAATCACATGATCAGTCACGTTACGTCCGACCCCACCACCCTCCGAGAAGGCTGCCGAGCCCTCCCCTGTCAGGCGCTGCTGGCACAGGTGTCCCCGGCTGCACGACATCCTCCAGCCGAGACTTGCCAGGCGCTGCGAGAACGACCTCCCGCTCCTCCTTGGCCGTCGCCGCCGCCGCCTTACCTGCACGCTCCATCAGTCGCTCCATGTCCAGCTGCACGTAGTTGAGCCCAATGTCAAAGAACAGCGGCTTCTTGTACGTATTCGGATCACCATCCAGCGTGCCCCCGTTGTACGCGAACCATTCCTTCTTCGTATCGGCCACAGCGGTCGACAGTGTCGAATCCAGCGCATCCACTGACGCGATAGCAAGCGGGTACGACGTGTCCGCAGGCGTCGTTGTCCCGGAGAGCGTACCCAGCACAGAACGCGTCTCCCGCGCGTACAACGTAGCATGCTGGACGAGCGTCAGCGCCTCCCCGTACCTTTTCACCGCGACGTAGCATTGCGCAAGGAAAAAACACCTGTCCATGTCATCAATCGACAGACGTCACCTTACTTGGTCCCACATACCGCCGTGCTCTCGTATACGTCAGCCTCGCTTCAATCGCGGCCGCAAGGTCCGGGCCCTCGTCGACAATGCTCAGATTTCGCATCTGCGTCAGGCTCTGCACAACCGTGTCGAGCAACTTGACAACAGCTGGGTGCAGCCTCGCATCCACTTGCTCCCGTGCACCCTGTGTCCGAGGCGTATGTGAGCTCAGCAGCGTGCTCACGAGAACTAGGTCTCGCTGAATCCGTCGCGACAGCAATTGATAGACAATGTAACCGTGGACGAACTGAATGTCTCGCGTACCCCCTGCAGCAGCAGCCAAACCCCCAGCATTCTGCAACACAGTCAGCACAGACGAGAGGAAAAATAACCCACACACCTGCTGCGCTTCCAGTAATTTTCTCGCCACCTCTTCCGCATCGCTCAACGCATGCAGAATAGCATCATACGCGGCGACACCTTTCTTCGATCCAAGGCCATTCCCTTTCTTCTTCCCTCTGTCATCCCCCGTACCTTTGTCCCCCATGTCTCGAGGGACAGCAATCTTCCCCTCCGCCTCCTGAACTTTCAACAACACATCCACCAGCTCTGGGTTCCTCACCGGTACTGGTTGCCCTTCCCATATCAGCGTCTCCAATTTCTTTTTGTCGTGAGCACTCCCAGCCACCCGCTCTCCCCTGAACGTCTTGATCAACCCATCGCATCCCTCTACAATATCCCCCAGATGCCTGCCCGCAAGCTCCTTTACGATCGTATCAACATCGTACGACTTTTCTCTCCCGAGCTCGTGAGCGCAATACCTAATCTCCGGCCCTATTTCGTCCGCAAAGAGTGTCGCAAGCGCCTGGTCCCGGCTCGTCTCCGCCCGCTCCGCCAGCTCGTCCAACAAACTCCTCCCAACACTCAGCTGCATCAATGCATCTTCAAAGTTGTCCCGGTACCGTAGGAATCGGCCGTTCACGATGAGCGTATAGACCGTGACCTGAATGAGAGAAGATGCTTTGAGACGAGACGAAGCGTAAAGCGATTGACAGCGTGAGAGGAGTTGCGTGGACCAGTGCACCGCACGTCTGAAACGTCCCGTCGCACTATGCTGGAGTGTGCCAGCGTGTGCCTGGTTCGCTGGAAGGTGTGATTGAGCAATGAGGTCCTGAGAGTGCGCCCATGCCCGTTCGGCCTCAAATAGCAAGAGCTGGAGACTGCGCGATGAAACGCGCTGACAACGCTGTTCTTCGGAGAGAATACGTGGCAAACTCACTGTCCCTCCTTGATGATGTCCGTCGTCAAGGGCGGCAGCTTCTTGAACTCTTTGCCTTTCCCATGGGTCATCTTCAGGGTAGATCGTAGGCGATGCGTTCTGTTTCCGCAGTGTTTTCTGTAGCGCGCATAGTCGTTGTATCGAAGGCCATATGCGCTGCGCTGCTCGTTGGCGAGCTGAAGGGCTGTCCATCATGATGTGATCCAGAGACTATTTTGCGACAGAGTTGCTAGGCCATACCTTGAAAGGACAGCTTGCCGTCGCTCATGCTATGCTTGTGGTCGAGTTATCCAGTGCCCGCGTATTCCTTCGTGACCGTGACGGTAAGAGGTAGAGCCCGCCAGCGACTGCCATCATACGTCACTTAGCTTAGCGTACTCTACCATCTCGAACACCCTTTTTCCTTCCCTCTGGACCGTTGACGACCACCTGCAATGACTGAGACGCTACCACCCACGCTCCAAAATATCTTGGACCAGAAATCGCTGAAATGGATATTCTGCGGTACGTCGACGGACAAGGATTCGTGCAAGGCGACGATCACTCACACTCAACTCTGTACAGGTGGCAAAGGAGGCGTCGGTGAGTGTCCCGAGCTGTGGACCGTCGTCATGTGTCGTCAACCCTTTTGCTCGTCAGGCAAGACGACCACGTCTTGTTCGCTTGCCATCCAACTCGCACAATGTCGCGAGTCCGTTCTTCTCATCGTAAGTATATACCCCATCCGCACCGTACGTACCTCGTCTCACCGTCGGACGGTCGCAACCCAGTCTACAGATCCAGCGCACAACTTGTCCGACGCCTTTGGCCAAAAGTTCTCCAAAGATGCGACTAAAGTTAACGGGTTCAACAACCTCTATGCGATGGAGATCGACCCTACGAGCGCGATTCAGGAGATGGTCGAGCAATGTATTCGAGTTTTTCCGTCGATGCACCTCGTCGTGGTACTCATTCGTCCCCCCCTCTCTCTCTCTCAGCTGACCAGAACGGCATGATGGGTTCGATGATGCAAGATCTGGCGTTCGCAATCCCGGGTGTGGACGAAGCCATGAGTTTTGCTGAGATCATGAAGTCGTGTCCTTCCATCCTTGCACGCTCTTCGCGCTTCTGACGCCGTTTCCAGGCACGTCAAGTCAATGGAATACTCTGTCATCGTCTTTGATACTGCGCCGACCGGCCATACACTCCGATTCCTCTCCTTCCCCACCGTCCTCGAAAAAGCGCTGGGAAAACTGAGCACCCTCAGTGGTCAATTCGGCCCCATGATCCGGCAGATGTCGTCCATGATGGGTGGGCAGCAAGACTCTCAGGAGGACATGTTTGCCAAACTAGAGTCCATGCGTGTCATCATCAATGAGGTGAACACCCAATTCAAGGATCCAGTACGTGTCTTGTTCCGCGTGGTCGTCCTTGGTCACGACATCTTCGGGTTTCGTTTCGCAGGAAAAGACCACGTTCGTCTGTGTTTGCATCTCCGAATTCTTGTCCTTGTATGAGACGGAACGTCTCGTACAAGAGCTGACGGCGTACGAAATCGACACGCACAACATCGTCGTCAACCAGTTGCTCTTTCCCAAGAACTGTACGTCATTCCTTTGCCCTCTTCTTCACACATTGCCGACGCCCAACGACGGATGGATACACTGTAGCGTCTAATTGCGAGCATTGTAAAGTGCGTCAAAAGATGCAACAAAAGTATCTCGCGGAAGCGCACGAACTCTACGACGAATTCTTCCACATCATCCAGCTCCCCTTGCTCACCGAAGAAGTCCGTGGTCCACAGAAGCTCAAAGAGTTTAGCAAGATGCTCGTGGAACCGTACGTTCCAGACTTGGACTGATCTTCGTAGGAGGGATGTGCGTTAGACGGTGTGTGCCGTCGTATGACGCTACACCTGGATTACTTTGTCTTTATCTGCCCCGGGATACCATGTGTTATGAAAAGTGCGTCGTGCGGGGAGTTGTGATGGCAATGCGTCAATAGACATGTGCATGAAACCTTGCGACGAGGAGCGTTACCATGCGAGTAGCCGCATCCTTCAAGCTTCAAACTCGAGGACAACTACAATAGGTTTCCACTCCTCCGATCCGGACGATAGAAGCCAGTTGACCCGCACCTTTCTCATCTTCCTTTGTGACAAGTGATGATAAATAGGTGTCCATGCACCTCTTCAGGACGACTATTACATGCATATGTCTAGTGTGAACAACGCAGCGCTCCACTTTCTCGAGCGTCAGGGTAGGTCTGGGAGGAACGTCGGCAGGGGGTGTAAGCGATTGTAGTGTTTGAATGTCTGACAAAGGGAAAGTCACAGCAACAAATCATACTCTCCATGGCAAGGCGTAATGCGACCGTCAAACAGACATGTACTTCGCCATTCTGTAGCGAACGTCAGGGGATGAAGCGCGCATGGTGTATTCCGGTGGCCTACTTCGGTTCGTCCTTCTCTTTGTGGGCCAAGCGCTGCTCGAGCTTGGCGAATTCACCTAATGCAATGGCCTCTTCCTCATCCAACACCTGAAGAGATAGAAAGGTGAGGCAAGAAGCATGGCCGAGAAGGAAGCGTCATACCTGCTCAACACCCTTCACTTCCGGAATATAATGCATCAACATCCTCTCGATGCCAGACTTGAGCGTGACAGTACTCGACTCGCATCCCCTGCAACTGCCCTTTAGTTTAACCTTGACGAATCCTTCGTCGTTAAACCCCCTGTATTCAATATCTCCACCATCCTCCATGATAGCCGGCCGCACCCGGGTTTCAAGTAGTTCTTTGATCATAGCTACGGTTTCAGAATCCGTGTCGAGGACTTTAGTGTCTTGAGGTCCTGCAGCATCCCGTTCTTCTTGCGAACGAAAGAGGGGAAGTCCGGCGGAAAAGTGTTCCATCAATATCGAATATATCTCGGGCTTTATCACCGCCCATGGGTTCTCGCTATCCTTTGAAATTGTGACGAAATCTGGGCCGTAAAATACGGCTTTGACACCCCCTATACCCATGATCCGGATGGCCAACGGCGACGCAAGCGCGGAGCGCGTATCGAGGAATTCTGCAGTTCCTTCCTCCATTACGGGAACACCAGGAATGAATTTGAGGGAATCGTCGTTCGGTGTGGTCTCGGTCTGGATGAACATGGATCGCGCTGCGATGATTCAGACGAGACCGGCGAGCATTGATCGTGGCACTCACTGTGTGAAGGGTTGACGCTCGGGACCGGTGCCGGCCTTGGTGCATATATTCCCGACGCTGTTGCTAAAGTCGGTCCACGGTGTACCGCGCGTCGTTCAGGCGTGGAGGAGATGAACCTCACGCACGAGCGCAGTGCAGAATCCAAACGTCGTCTAGGATGCATAGTTGCCCGCGCCGTCGCCCTCAGCGAGCTCGACACGAGTTGCGATGCCATCGTGGTTGAGAAACAAGAGCCGGAGCAGTGGCGAATCCGTTCGGTGTGCTTGCATAATCGACCTGTTTCCCGCTACAGCGATGGCCGAGAATACGACCGACGCATTTCTCAGAGTCGTCGCCGTCTTCGTGTCGCTCCTGCTCGTCCTCTTCACAGTTCAGACATACCGGTATGTCACACGACCTCCAAAGCTTCGCTCGGTCGCCATCATCGTCCTCGGCGACGTGGGACGAAGTCCACGCATGATGTATCATGCCGAGAGTTTTGCAAAGCTCGGGTTCGATACATATCTCATCGGGTACCGAGGTGAGTGGCTACCAGCTCTTCAAACACGCAACCATACCGATCTCCGTGTGCTTCAAGAGTCCAAACCAATACCATCCCTTACTTCCTTACCCCATGTCCGACTCTGTTACCTGTCTGAGCCACCCTCTTTCCTCCGCAAGGTCCCATTTGTTCTTGCCGCGCCAGTAAAGATACTGCATCAAGTGGTATCCATCCTTTACACGCTCATGTTCACAACATCCTCCCCGCCGGAGTTCATCGTGGTCCAGGTGGGACTGCCGCACGGCGTGCAAGATGAATTGCTAATTCGTGTTAAAAGAATCCTCCGAGCATTCCCACCCTTGCTCTTGTTTGGCTAGCAGGACGCGTGAGAAGTAGTAAGATCATCATCGACTGGCATAATCTTGGATACAGCATACTAGCTCTGAAGTTGGGCGCTTCTCATCCATTCGTGAAGACAGCAAAATGGTATGCATATCAGAATGCATATAAATTAATGCGCTGATAGAACTCAGGTTCGAGCATACTTTTGGACGCTGTGCTTATGCACACTTGTTCGTCACCAGAGCTATGCGGGATCATCTGGTCACTGAGTGGGGATTGATGTACGTGGTTTCCATCGTATCCGTCGAACATGGCTAAATGCGTTGTTCAAGTGGCGAGAAGGCGGTTCTGCATGATCGCCCCCCGTCCCACTTTCATCGGTGCTCGCCACCCGAGGTTCACGAGGTGCGACATCCTTCGACATGGTTGATATTCGTTACTGATACTAACGTCAGCTATTCCTCCGCTTGGGACCTTCACTTACCGGACCTTCTTTGAAAGACTATTTGCCCTCCACGAATATACCGTACACCACACAATTCACCACCACGACAATGTCATCGTCCCGGTCCACCCAACCGTCCCCATATTCTCTCGTCAACATGCCCGAATTGCGAGATGATAGAGTAGCCTTGCTAGTTAGCAGTACCTCATGGACTCCCGATGAAGACTTTACAATTCTCTTGGATGCACTCAAGTTGTACGAGAAGCGAGCCTTGCGAGTCAACAAAGGTAAGCCCTCGCCAGCTGGGTATCTTTGGAAGACTGGTGAACAGGGTTGACAGAGAACCGCGGGAAGTTGCCACGGATATGGATCGTGATTACCGGCAGGGGACCCCTCAAGGCCAAGTACATGGCTGATGTGAACCGCCTTCAAGAGGGGTGGTCGTATGTGCGGTGCTCCAGCCTGTGGCTTGAAGCAGAAGATTATCCTTTGCTGCTAGGTGAGGAGTCAGATGCCTTCATTCGTTGCGGCAAGTGAGATGATGGTTGGCAGGATCCGCTGATCTGGGAATATGCCTGCATTCAAGCTCCTCTGCGTTGGATCTGCCCATGAAAGTGGTGGACATGTTTGGCTGCGGGCTTCCAGTTTGCGCCCTTGGTTTTGCATGGTAAGCAGCGCGCACCGAATCCTCTTTAAATTTAGACCTTCCTTGGAAGTCTTTCAGAGCTTGTTCGAGACGGTGTGAACGGACTTGTGTTCAAGAATGCCAAGCAACTGGCAGGCCAACTGGAGGTTGGTTGCAAGAAGTAACTTTAGGAGCCGCTCACACTTTAAATAGATGCTACTCACGTCATTCCCAAACGCCGCTGCTCTGGCAAAACTGCGTTCCTCGCTCCAGCTAGCATCCCAGAGTCGTGCATCGCACCCAGTTCGGCACAGGGAGAGCACCGGCTGGGAATGGGGTACCTGGACGGACAATTGGAATCGTGTCGTGAGACCTCTGGTGCTGACGGACGTGAAACGGTTCGAATAAACGAGATCAGCACTGTGATATCCTGTTGCGCTGAAACGTCGGAGTGCTCCTTGATAGATCGCATCTTATCTGATACGTATGGTGGGTTGATGGTATGTATTCCTCCACTGAGCTACTTTCCCAAGTGCTATGAATCTCTTGTCTATCTCTGCCGTTGCCATTTACCAGGTACCAGTGTGTTGGGTCAGTTTCTGGGATGCAGCAACCTGGATGTTGATTCCAAAGTAGATTTACATAAATGGCTTTGGAGGTTGAGCGCATTATGAAAAAGTGAGGAAGACATGTGTCCTTATAGAGTACACGTCCAACCCTGTCTAAACGTCACACATCCAACGTCTGCGCACTTATACTCTAGCGGTCTGCACCGCGTGTGTCTGCCTTCACCGGAAACTCTCTAAATCTGTTTAGTCCAAGGTACCTGCCTACTGGCATTCGTCTTGAACGACAAATGGCTCACTTGGTGTAGACCATGCGCTCTAAATAAACCTAGCGAATCGCCGAATACAAAAATAAACCGAAGGGGCATACATATTTGTCTGCCAGCTAACCAAAGTCTCTAACGAACGTGTAACTCTATGATAGTATTATCTACGCTCGTTCTGCACCCGTCTTGGCTGTCCCCACGCACCGGAGGCACGTCCTGCGTCACCAATGGCACTGCAACCGCCAACCTCTCACGAGGGCAGCACCCAAGATCACTCCGTCCTCAAGGCAGAGTCAGAGGGCACCGCCCTCAACAAATCCGTCTCTGAGGCCATCGCGGTCGCCAGACCCGCACAAAGTAAATCTTATATGATACACCCACCCCAGAAAGGTGTTCATTGACTCTGTTGACAGGTCGTCGAAAGCTTTACATTGTGGGTGGAATTGTGATCGGCATCGTCGTCGTCCTTGCTCTCACGCTCGGGCTTGGACTGGGTTTGGGACTCGAAAAGAAGAGCAGTTCAAACCACGTCACTACCAATTCAAGTTTCATTCTTGACCCTTCGTTCAAGATTACGAGCACCCCGACCACCAGATATTACGAATGGGTCGTCGAAGAAATGCCCGGTTCCCCCGACGGTTTCGAGCGAACGATGCTCGTCGTCAACGGTGAGTGGATACCCAAACGAATTGCAGGACGTCTCTTCTCACACGTTCGCGCAGGACAGTTCCCAGGACCGTTGATCGAGGTCAACAGCGGTGACGAGCTCGTTGTGAACGTCTTCAACAAAATGTCAAACGGCACTACTATTCACTGGCATGGCCAACTTCAGAACGGAACAAACTACATGGATGGCACTAATGGGATTACTCAATGCCCCATTCCACCGGGCATGAACTTCAGTGAGCCCATTTCAACGCACTCTGGCGCGTAACCAGGTACTCAAGGAGTTACTCTCAGCTTACAACTTTACCATCAATCCCAACCAGTATGGCACATATTGGTGGCATGCACACGCCTCGACTCAATACACGGACGGTATATATGGTCCCCTCATTATACATTCTCCCCACGAGCCCATATATGGCTCGTACGACCGTGACGCTCTTGTTATCATGTCAGGTCAGTAGTTCGAGTGGCCATGTATAACCAATAGAATTCACGGAATAACGACTGCAGACTGGTACCACGACATGTCGTCGGGACTACTCACACAGTACCTCAGCACTGCCGGGATCGACGACTCCAACTATGGCGGTTTCAATCCGGGTGCAGAACCACCTCCAGACAGTGGTCTCATCAACGGCAAAATGACTGACGCTGCATTCAACTTTGAGCCAAATCTTCGTTACCGTCTCAGGCTGATCAACATGGCGACGCTCACGGACTTTATGTTCAGCATTGATGAACACGTCCTTTCGGTAGTAGAGGCTGACGGCACAAGCCTCCAACCCGTAGATGTCCACCGTGTTCCCATTTCGGTTGCGCAGCGGTATTCCGTTATTCTCAGCACAAACCAGACTCATGGATCATACAACGTCCGCGCGGAGATGCAGGAAGTGTGCTATAAGCTCTCGAACCCCAATTTAAACAACTTGGTTCTTGCTACACTGACCTACGGAGCAGAACCCACTACGCCTACTTCTTCGGACTGGTCTGATACTTATCCTGAGATCTGCTTGGACCTGAACAGCACCATGATCGTACCCGCGATTGCGATAAATCCGCCGAACAGCACGCAACTTGTCACTGTGTCGATGTCTTTCCAGCAGACCGTGCAGTCGGGAGGAAACCAGGTCCTCGCATTCATCAACAATACGAGTTGGGAAACCCAGATCGACTACCCGACCCTTCTTCAGTTCTATCAGGGCGGTGTACAGACCAGCTTTAACAGTTCAACACAACTCGTGGTCGTTAATGACAACATTTCCGTCATTGACCTCGTCGTCAACAATTATGACGACTCGAGTCATCCGTGAGTCAAGTCGGGTTTGGTTCTGCTAGCTGGCACTGATGACATGACATAACTTAGGTTCCATCTTCATGGTCACGTCTTTTGGGTCCTCGGCGAGGGTGACGGGTTCTACCAGCCGGGTATTTCCCTTATCACTCTCACGAATCCCCCGCGGCGAGATACCCTTACCCTCCCTGGGTTCGGCTGGGCCCTCATCCGCTTCGTTGCCGACAACCCGGGGCTTTGGGCATTCCATTGCCACATTGGATGGCACATGGCCGCCGGGCTCCTGATGCAATTCGCAAGCTTGCCAAGCAGAGTGCAGGAGTTCCAGCCGCCCTCTTACTGGCAACAGCAATGCTCGCAGCAGTCAGGTGGAGAAATATTAAACAGGAGAAGTAGCAAGTGATTAGCGTTGGACATGCATAGATAGCATACGAACGCGAACAATCCACTGCGTATTTTAATCAATGTTTTACTTTATGCGAAAAAGTCGACATTCAGCTTGTCCAGTGGGGATCAACAGACCCTCCATTACTGTTATGATTATACATCGTGATTAAAGTCGTAGTTATCGTAAAGGAAGGCGCCCGGTTGAGCGCATCTCTATCGATCTAAGGATACTTATGTGCCGAAATCAAGTTCTCCATCGAACTTACAAACCAAGCACCTTCTTCACTGATTTCTATCTGTGTCCCTCCCAGAACTTGTTTACGCTGTCTGCATTCTCAGGGATGTCCTTGTCGATGTAGTTGTCCCAACCCGAGCTGATTCTGCCCTGTTCCAATTTGCTCTGTAAAAATGTCTGCTTGACGAATCCCTCTGGAAGCTCTGTGACGTGTGCAACCGGCACCGGGGGGACGCGTGCCTCGTAGAGTGCGCCAATAGAAGCGAGCGACGTGCATTCGCCCCTGAATGCGGAACGTCACATCGTGAAGGGATGAGGGAGGCAGCATCGTAAGAACATGAGCGACGAATCCTAACGGAGAGCAAGGTTCGTGAGCGAATCGCTTGGGGCTCGGTGGGGTACTTGCCTGAAACGTCTTCCACTGACGTGAGAGAAGCAGGAACATCCCAGGTCCACGCCAGTCAACCACGGGAGGAACTCCATCAAGAGACGGTTCTGTTCAAGAACAGGTGAGTTCCTCTCATACGTAAGGAGATGATAGGGAACGTACATAGACACGCAACACGGGGATTCCAAGGGACTTAC
>JBBPOB010000213.1:0-23237 GCA_038091275.1 Tylopilus subfusipes
CGAATACCGACACGGTCTTCGCCGACAGCATCCACGACAGCATCGACGATCTCCCTCGTGAATCTCGTCCGCCCTTCTTCGTCCCCGCCCCATCTATCCGTACGTTTGTTGGACATTGTTTGAAGGAACTGATCCGGGAGGTAGCCGTTTGCGCCGTGTATCTCAACCCCGTCAAATCCGGCACCATGAACGGCGTTGCTCGCCGCTTTTGCGTACGTGGCGATATATTCTTGAATCTCGGCCTCGGTCAACGCACGAGGTGGTTTCGACTTGCCAGTCAAGGTGACAGACGATGCGGAGACGTACGGCGAAGGCGGGTCCTGCTTCTCGAGGAAATCTATATCGGCGGCACGACCCAACGCCCATAATTGGAGATAGATGTACGATCCTTTTGCATGAACGGCGTCCGTGACCTGATACCATTTACACCGCGAGATGGATTCAGGACGACCGACAAGGACAGAAGAAAAGCGTGCGTACCTTTTTCCAACTCTTTATTTGTTCATCGGTGTAAATGCCTGGGACGTGTGCGTAACCTCCTGCATCATGGGAGATGACGGTGGCTTCTGTGATCAGCAGGGTTCCTGGTGCGGAACCGCGCTGAGAGTAGTAAGACGCTTGCTGAGGTCCTGGGACATGGGAGGCATATGCTCGGAAACGGGTCAATGGGGCAAGGACAACACGGTGCTGGAGTGTCATCCGGCCGACCTTGATATGTTTGAAAAGCGCGGGCGTATGCTGCACCATAGCGGCCATGGTTGTTGCAGGGTGGGGGGGCAGTAGTGAATAAGAGAAGCCTTGTGCGATAGTCCTGTGGGGGTGCTCGGATTGCATGCTGGCACAATTTATACCCATGAGATGCGTGAGACCAGCGCGCAGCGCTGAGTAACGAACCTTGGGATGTCGATAGACATGACATGGAGCTTTGTAAGCCCTCGGCCTGTAGATCCGCCGTTGCCCGAGCTTTTCTGGAGGTGTCCATACGATCACCCGGAGTGTTGGTCAGGTCATTGGTCATCCTGTTGATCCCCAGGCTCGTATCGCGAGATGGCCGTCGATGTGGGAAGAAGTACCCCAGGTTAGCCACGACAAGTTCCCACCCTCTGTTTGGTGGATTCGATTGGTAATGTCGAGTCCTCCCCCGAGCCCCAGACCATTCGCATCGATGCATACAGTCAGCAGAAGAGCGCAACGGAGCTTCCAAGACTCACGGCGTAATCTGCGATATACCCATGTGCATGAACTACCAGTACAACACACGTTCCACGTCGAGTCCGATGTCACGTGTGCCATTAGTCTCAACGCACCTGCAAACCTCGTACGCATCTCCCTCATCGGTTGTCGAGATTCTGATATATTTGTCGTAGCCGATCAGAAGCGTTACACATATTGATGGACGATGGCACAGCGAGGCACGAACGGAGCCGTCTTCGGACAAGCGACGTAAGCGAGCGGCGCTCCTTGTTTTCGCGCCCCCACCTCGTCGCTCGTCCTCCCTGCAGCGCTCGTCCTCGCCCGGTTCAGCGCAGCCGCTCTCGGGTTGAGGCCATGTCCTATGACCCCCAGTCGCAGGTCCTCCTTCCCTCCTCCTTGATTCTGTCAGGTCGAGGCTGCCGCGCACCTAATACCTGGTCACGCGCCCTCCCTCTCCCTGATGCACTCAGGTTGAGGCTACCGGGCACCTGACGCCCAGTCATGCGCTCTCCCTTGCCAAGGCTGTCGTACATCCAATGCACAACCTCGTGCCCTCCCTCCCCTCCCTGATGCACTCAGGTCGAGTCTACCGCGCACCTGACGCCCAGTCATACGCTCTCCCTTACCAAGGCTGCTTTGCATCTGATGCCCAGCCTTGTACGACCCTTTCTCCTTCCTCCTACTCACCGGGTATGCCGCTTCGCTACATGCGTCGTCGGTCACTCTTACATTCCGGGGACCGCAGCTCACGCCCTGGCAGGTCAGGCCCGTCCCGGGCCAGAGAGCGCTCCGCGCTCTTGCCCATCCACTCTCTGTCTCCCTCCTCCCTCTCCTCTCCCGAGCGAACAGAGCGACGTCCAAAGAGAGAGAAATATGACTGTAAGGGCCGACTGACCGCCGCGTCTCTGACCCATCTAGTTACGTCGTCTAACCGTTCCTTGTATATCATCCAACCCGGAGGTTCTACCTTACCTCGCTATCCCAGACACATATGGTAACATCGGGACCAGCCCTGGCAATACCAGCAAAGAAAGTGGCGATTGCAGCACGGATTCTACTGCAATAATGACCAATGACACTGCGGTTGATCATTTTACACGGACCTTGTAATCAAGTAAATCCAATTGTTGTGAGGTGGACAGTCTGGCGCAAGTCCCGAACTTTTGAGTGCTTCGAGAGCCGAACCTGTACGAGCATGGTCCTGATCTTGAGCTTGAACCAATACTTATTCATTTCATTTCAACGGTTGCAAACCAACCCTTGATGGGCCCGCAGCAAGATTAATGGTCTATTCTGGTAACTTGGTTCATCCTCTCTGAGCGGTGCAAACTCGAGGGTCGGAGTGCGTAGAGCCAAACCGCACTGACTGCACTTGACTTCTTCTACCGTCTACGGATTTGCGGTCTCCGTATTCGCATAAAGTCACTACGATAGCCCCCGCGGGCTAATGCCTACGCCGGACATCACATCCACTCGAACCAAATACCCGTCTGGGCTATGTCGTCCAATCTTGAAGCTTGAAGTTTGAAGTCGCTAGGGCATTGCGTAGTCTTCCGAATCCTAAGCCACCTGGCTCAGTATCCGAGGATCATCACCTGCTCACCAGACGACCTTGTATTCCATATTACTCCGACCACAGTGGAAACATCGATCTATTGGTGGCTATTTTCCATCCGGAACTAGGATGGTCCGTCCATATCGGCAGATACACAGCATGTAGCCGATCATCAGTCACTGGCAAGTATGCCATTTACCAAATACCGAGGGTTCTGGACGTTGCAAACAAACGCGTCAGAAATCCGATAAGAGTTACTGTGGAGTCCATCTGCCAATGTATCATTACGGAGATCAGTACTGGATGGCAAGGAAGGAGCCAGTTCGATGTAAACGTGGCCTCCCCCGCTGACCTAACGACTCCCTCATAGCCCACGAATACCCCCTCCGTCCACATAAAGTTGATCATCCCAGCCACTTGCACATTGAATTCGAGCCCTCGCAGAGCGGATTTTCAAGCTTTTTATTCACGATGAGGTATGTGCCTCTAGGCCTCGAGCATCACTTTCCACCTATTCTATGACATTCAGTGGTATCTACGACTTCTCGAGGATCGCGGAGTGAGTCGTCTAATGGTTATTCCTTGCATTCTTTACATTGTCCTCAGCAATGGTCCTTATGTATGTGCTACCACTTAATCCATTCAAATTGTTAGCGTCTGTTCTAACACTTCACGATATGTAGGTCGTTGGTTATACTCTCTGCTTCGGCCTCATGGGAGCCTTGATCGTCCAAGCTTGTATGTATACTCTCACTTCGCATGGATTATCGACTCACTTTTCTTCAGATATCTATTTCACTAGATTCACAGATGATCGGAGAGCGATCAAGGCATTAGGTGATTGCTGTCGCTGCTCCTCGTATGGCTGCAGCTGAGTACCCTTCAGTAATAGTTGTCCTTCTATTGGAAACGTTGATAACCGCATTTGTATTCCTTGTTTTTTGGGCAACATCAACCACAGAATCTTTTATTGGTGTAAGACCCGCGATGGTGGCACCCGTTGCGGGACTAGGTGAGCGACAGAATGGCTTGAGATGTTTAGTGGCTAATGGAGAGAAGTGACTACATTGACGCATAGTTTCTATTGTTGGCGAATATCATCCCTTCGCAAATCCTCCCTGATACCACTTCCTATTATGATGGTAATATACTGGATCCGCTGAGTCTGGGTTAGCTTCAAGAGTACTAAATGTGTTTTTTAGCTCTCCCTACTTCAACTCGCCAGCATCACATATCTTGGTGTTACTGTACGGCATGATTACCCTGCCCTGTGATTACTGCCATTTGACTAATCGTTTTGACAGCATGGCCTTTTCCCAAGCGAAAGCTTCGTAAACAGCAGCTCATTCGTCCAGGTATCACTCACGCTCTCACCATGGATAGTGGTGAGTGCACAGTTTACTGTTTGGGGACATCTTGAACTGAGTTATCTGGCAGATCTGGCTTGGAAGTAGCGTCGTGTGTGATTTGGCAATTACAATCTGTATGATACTGATTGTGTGTCTCCTTGCACCCTCTGTTCCAGCTTCATCGCTCATGCACACGACACACAGCTTCGTCCTTCTAAATCCCACTTTGAAAGTAGTAAATTAACTCTGGTCAAGCTAACGAGGTTGACCATAGAGACTGGTCTTGTGACGACTGCATCGGCTCTCCTGGAGCTGATTCTTGGAGTTGTATATCAACAACACATGTATCACGTCGCTGTGTAAGTCTTCCCAGAGCTGATCAGTGACGGTGTGTTCACTGAGCTTCGGCCAGGTTTTATGCCATATCAAAACTGTACGTTACCATCCGACTCGATCACATTATCATTTCTGAGGGTCCTGAAGCTATGCAAATTGTTTACTGGCAACCTTGAATTTCCGGCTCGTTCTCAGAGATCAGTCCAATCCGAATTTGACAACTATCGTCTGGGCCGACATGGCATCAAATACACTGCAGTCAAGGCAAGCCGTGTCCCGATCATCACATGTCATACAAATCCCGGCTTAAGTTGAAACGGACGTTGACACCGTTATCAACCTGAACGAGGTGCGTTCCTACATCGAGATTTAGCCACTCTTTGAGTCGCGTATGTTCGTACAGACCGGTTCAAGGAAGAATAATGCTGTTGAGGATCTGAAAAGCGAGGTCCGTCGAAGCTAGAGATGAGATTCGCGTTGGGAACTGCGAAATGCGTTGTGAGGGTGAAAATCATATTGTGAAGTCTTTCAAAAGTCTCTTCTTGATTCGTATTGCAACTTGTTTTGCCATTTTTACGGACAATAATTGAGAAAGTTGACTCAATAAACGTTCCACAGGTGTTTTCGACGCGACCTGGCATTTACTCCTTGGAGTCGTCACAACACCTCTTATGAGTATCCTTTCTACTACTTGAGATGGCAAGCAATAATATGGCCAGGATATGTCCCAGCGTTTTTAGGAATAACTCTGAGAGGGGATATCGTATGCACAGCTGACAGAAAACATCGTCGAGTGAATATAAGTATTACGGTAGTCGACTGCGATAGGTAATGCAAGTGTCACATCGAGTGACTCCGGTATTGTGATAGTCTAGATGTAAGACTATACGATCTGGTTGGAGGTTGTCTTTGTCTAGCATATGTGATCTGAGCATTCTCGTTCTGGTTCCTGAAGACGTCCATGGCTTCCCCCGCCATGTCCACGTTACGGAACTGGATGAAGGCTTTTCTCGAAGGCTGGCCAGCCTCTTTTTTGTCTACGCAAGACGCGTTCTCAATACCAGAACAAAGGGAAAAAAGGACGCGACGTACCAAACCGCACCGCCAAAATGTTATCCGCATGGCTGTCAAACATCGCCCGTACCTCGGCTTCTGATGCCCCTTGGAACTTGAGCACCAAGAGCGTGTCCGAAGGTTCAGCAGACTCCGACGCACTCCTCGCCCTCTGAGCGTGCTCCACGAAAAGTTGCCTGTCGAGCACGAAAATGGGATCCGCCTCGTGTGCCT
Source organism: Tylopilus subfusipes (assembly GCA_038091275.1). Lineage (NCBI taxonomy): Eukaryota > Fungi > Basidiomycota > Agaricomycetes > Boletales > Boletaceae > Tylopilus > Tylopilus subfusipes. The sequence continues at coordinate 5,722 of JBBPOB010000213.1, forward strand.
TGATCAAGTGGACGGCTTCCGCGACGGATTCGAACTGGACGAACCCAACGCCTCGAGGTAAGCCCGCTTCCGTGGTGACTGACGACACTACGATCAGCTCCACAGAACATGGCATTATTTTTTGTTCGAGACGAAACGTACGCAGTCTGACGGACACGACTTTTCCAAACTCGGAGAACGCGTCCTTGAGTTGTTCGGCAGTCACCTTGTAGGGAATGTTTCCAATGTAACATGCTCCTGAAGGTGCATGAATGGCTCGCTGATAGTCATCTCGGTTTTCGGTGCGGATTGCTGCTGCTGGTGCAGCTGAGAATCGTCGTATGTTCGAGGACCATGACACCGCACAGTGTGGAGGGTGGGCAAGGCGCAAAGTGCTCAACGAACGCGAGCACGACCGTGTTGTCAACGCAGCCGAGATTCTCAAGGGACCTGAACGAGCCAGCAGAGATATGGGAAACATGTCGGTCGCGGGAGGGCAAGGAATACGATCAAGTAGCAAAGCTTTATATCCGAAAATTGTCGCCTCTCTCTGCCGTCACACCGAGGTCACAGGCGTGACAGCAGGTGAACGGAAAACAGTACATGTTGTTCCGACAACAGCGCAAATCATCGACGGTCTATCAGAGTACAATCATAAACATGTCCAGCACTGTCCAGCGTCATAGTCGCTTCAGAGCCTTCTTTCGCTTTTCCACTCCAACAGTTCCGGGCGCTGCCGTCCTCTTTACCGCTTTCGAGGCTGTAGCGAGCGTACCTACATTGGAGTCGGCGGTAGACAACGGAGAGGGTAACGTCACTCGTTCCTTGCCATCGTTACTTGAGCATGACGTCGATGAATGAGATGGCTGAACATTTTCGGGCGATATTTGCAGTGTTTGTGAAAGAGTTGGCGATCTGCGAGTTGAAGAGGTCGATGGAATCACAATCGCCTGGGCAGGATCTGGTGCACTCGGAGCAGCAATAGGCAGTGCCATGCCACGCTCCGAGTTATTCGCATCAGCGGGTTGGAACTCCGGAGGCTTCGTCCGCAGAGTGGCGTGCACACTCGTGATGAGCTTCGCCCGCGAGAAATAGCTGTCATAATCTTCCAGCAACAGTTTCCCAGCTTCTTCATCGAGCGCGGATCCAGGATTTGGATAAATGAGTAGACACTTGACGGTCACTAGAATGTGCCCGATCCCGTAGCTTGACTTCCAATCATTCTTTAAAGTGTTCACACAAATTTCACCCGCAGAAGAGACGTTCGGGTGGAAGATCTTAGTAGCAAACCAGCCTGTAAGACACGTCAGAAAGGGGGAAACAGACCGCAAAATGATTTCACAGACACTTCGGTGGAGCGGCAGGGAATTCTTCAGTGAATTTAAACCGTACTCGGAAGTACCCTCCTGCATACGGCGTACCCTCTGTCCACAGGCAAAAACACGCTCAGTTTGAATGAAGAAATACGACAACACGTAGCCTTACCAGGCCCCTCAATAATCCCAGTAACATCAAGGATATTCTCCTCATTTGTGACAATGCGGATCCCTTCCGGAGGATTGTTCTTCAGCTCCGAGATCTCGCGCATTAAACGACGCATTGTAGCTGGCGTTACGGACTATGACACGCGCAAACAACTTAGTATATCATAAACGGAAGATGTGAAGGTGCAGAACGACATACCATGATGTGAGTGTTTGAAACTTGGGTAAGTTGAAGTTTGTCAGCTGGCTGACAGGTTGTTGTTCGAAAAAGCAAGTGTTTCAAACTCCGCACACCCTTCTCGGTCACGTGTGACAAAGTCAGTCACGTGTGTAAACCTAACCCTATGCTAGGGCTTCAGAAGGTCATGAGAGCGGAAAGGAAAATACAAAGTGTATAGATCACAACGACACGTCGTATTTAGTCTGTTAGGGCAGCTAGATAACTCTGCATGTAACCTCATCAGACCTGAAACGGGAGAAGCAAATGCAGACTCAAACATACCTCTCTTTCCTCCAAAAACTCTAGATATGTCAATGCAACAGCGATCCAGAAACTCGTGTCCACACCCAGAATCCTCTCCTCTGCACGGTCTATCTCTAGTAACCCGGTGACCGAACCTACTGTCAATACCGGTGTTCTGTCGTGAAATGTAAGAAGTGGTGTGGGTATCTCGGGAATAAGTTGTGAGAGCCGTTGTCGTGGTTGCGAAGACGGGCCGGCCACTTCCGTTGCGAAACCTGGTCTGTCCACTGCACAAAGCGTGAAAGAAGAAGAGTGGGAAGGTTTATAGTTCTGGAAGAGGGCGAGAGCACGCGTAAAGAGGGATCTCTGTTCACCCGGCTGCGGAGCAGGCACATGCGGCGACGAATGTGGTGCAAGGAGAAACTGTGTGATCCTTGTAGGAGCCGCTTTTAGCACTTTCTTCGGAATATTGGTGGGTATTGATCCAATCGTATCGAGTTTGGCGTCAATTGGTGGCGGTGAGGGATGCGTGATGACAATGGGAGCTGAAGGAGGGGTAGGAGGATAGGAGTGCACGGCCGTGCTATCTGATGCCAGGCTGTCAATAGAAGATTTGTGACAATCATCTACTGCAAACGAGGGCGGAGAAGGATACACGTTTGTGCGACATGAAAGGGACAAAGCTGCATCAGTGTAATTTGGCGAAGAGCGAGGTACAGGGAGCAATGGGATGAAGACCCCCGGGGAGAAATTCGGGGACCGAATGCGAATGTACCATCCTTTTTTCGGGCGGTGGACGATCCAACAGATGGTCGACGTTTGGTTGTGCTAAGACGAGCTTTCAGTTCTATTTTGAGTTCAACGGTGGAGAATACCCACGACGATATGTTCAATCATCTCCTGGTCCGAGAGGAAGCGTTCCTTGCTCGCTGTGAGACTGAGACGAACGAAGGGTACCGCAAAATAGGTGGTACCTTGTACCATATAACTCTTGTCGAATTTTCCTCGAGTACATTAACTCGCAAATCAGATATCACGTCCGAGCTAAGATAGGATGAACGGGTGGAAGTCACGACAAACCCTGAAAGGCACAAACCTTTGTACTACATATCTGGCGAGATTTGGGTTGTGTGTCTGGTTCATCTGTAACTCTACGTTCGTCGTTAGCACTGGGAGTCCACCGAGACGAAGTTGGTCGGATTTTAAACGACAGGCTTGACTCGGAATCCTGTGCCTGCCAGTGACTCTTGTAGGGTCGAGTTCCTTGTGGCTGTGCCGGGGTCGCCCGTAACTTTGAGTCACGGACTCACACCGGGTCTGCTGCACCGCAGGGTAGAAGCGATCACCGCAAATCGTTGGAACACCAATACCGGCGTAACCAGTCATTCGGATGTCCTCTGAGTCCCCTAACGAATAACGAACGACACAAAGCAAACGAGTATCAGTACAGCATACAACAGAAAACAAGGTGTGTAGTGGATAGGCTAAACTTGAACAGCGATGGAACATCTGCCAGGATGCCACGAGAAAGTCTACAACGCGATCGTGGAATACATGGGAACATGCCACTCGTAGAACTCTGTATACGCTCCGTAGCCTATCTGAGCTTGATCGAGAAGTTCTTTGAGCCGTTTCTGGCGGTGATCACCGAATGACGGTAGGGTTGGCGCAAAGGAGACATCGTTCTCATGCGCGATACGGTCAGCTACCCTTGCCTTCCAAACCTTCCAAATGTCCGTTTGATCTGGAATGAATGTGTCCATGAGGGCTAACACGTCAAGTTTTCTGATAGGGCGGGAAATGCCATGGCACAAGATGAGACACTGGAACGTTGCAGCAGCAGCTAAGGTGTCGAATTCCCACCTCCGAATCGGTGGGGAGCCAAGAATATCGAGGAGCTTCGTGGTCCGAATATGGTAGTTTTGAGATGAAATGCGCTGAATAATGAGCAAGATCTCCGGGACAAAGTGGAGCCAGATTGCAGGCTGGATGAAGCTTCGGAGTAGGGGGTCCTTTACTATTGCCAGTTCGTATATTAAAATTAGTAGGAAGGTCGGTGCAATGCTGAATACGAGGATTACTATTGCAAGGAATGGTGGTGGAAGATTTAAGGAACCGTTGGAGTCAACATCTTCTTGGACTGTGTGGTCTTGCGAGTACGGGCGAATCGCGCGAGTGTATGCGATCCAAAGCGAGATGGCCAAGGTGGGTACCAATGGTGCAAAAGCCATTAGATGCGATGTTGGACCTAGTAGCAACCAACCCCCCGTAAGTATAGTAAGGGGAGCCCCCTGGCACGAAGCTTTGAATGCCTCGTAGCATAAGCATTGACCAAACTGCCATCTCTCCAATCGATGTCTGCTTGCAAGGGCGTGAGACATGCTGAAGCTACTCTCCGCGATTGCCTCCACAACGTTTTGTGTGCCTCTCAGGACCAGAGTGAAGTCGCGATCCAGAAGCGCCGCGCAACTTGGCGTGGAAACATCTGATCTCCGGACGAGGGTGAGAGTACCCTCTCCATGGAACGCAGCATAAGTGCAGGTAGCGGAGATGGCACTGATAGTATTTATCCATTGGAGCACGGCGCCAGAAAACACGATGCCAGCAAAGAAGGCGTACCGGCCACCGATCCAGTCGCCAAACAAAGTGGTCACCAACCCAGAAGCCCATTCCAAATATGGAGTGGTGTCGATCGGCAAAAAGATGTAGACGATGGGAGAGATGAGAATCTCGAGGAACACCGTCATGACCATGAAACCATAGAAATCAGCTGACACGGTATATCCCCTTTCGATGATTTCCTGTGGAACTTCGTCCAAGTCTATCACTGCGACACGAGGGGGGTCGATGCCGTCCTGAGGGGAAGCTGCGACGTGGAGATTTTTCAGCTGTAGATCTCTGCTGTGTTCCAGAAGTGGTCTTGCCAGACGTCCGGATTTCTGTTTTACAAGGCTCGATAATGGGTAGAGGAGATCTGGCCCTGGTTGCCTATCAGTCCATATAATGGACAGTGACAAGGTCAAAAAGTCGAGAATGATTGGAGCTAGGTCTGCTGGTCTATAGGCAAGTTGAATAAACCTCGAAAAGAGGGCTTTGAAGTTGAGCACGAAAGGCTTCAATTTACGAGCTGCAGTCTTCCAGAAACTTGTGCGTTCCTCTTGGTCGCGAGCGGATTCCTCTGAAGAATCGGTCAGCTGGCCGCTTGCTTCGTCCAGCGAACACGAGGGACCAGCTTGCACCTCTGGAATGAGACATGTGTCAGTAAGACGACTTGAACGGACGGAAATGAACGCGACCTGGTTCATTGGATCCATAGATTAGGTCGAGTTGAATGTCGGACATAGGAAAAGGACAAAAAGTTGATACACACGACGGCTCATCGCATCCTCGCGTCTCCCTCGTGCATTGACGTTACTGTGGCTGTGCTTAACGCGTCTTCTGAGTCGATGCCACCTTCTCCCGTGTTTGGATGGCTATACGCTGCTTGTTCCATCGCTGACATTGCGTTACGTGCAGCACGGATCAGGAGCGCGCAAGCCCTCCCAACGTCACCCAGGAAAATCTCACCAGCCAACACAAGAGAGAGCGGGTCACACGGACTTGGTGTCGAGCCCGACACGCAGACAAGAAAAGCCGACGCAGTTGAAGTTTATGTCTCGGAAAGTTCTGCTGTTGGCGAGGAACCTGACTCTCCGCCCGGGCTAGCAGTCGTCGCGAGCAATCAGGAGAATCCACCTTCTCCAAAGCTGTCTGGTGTCACGGAGAGCGTTGTGAGTACCTTGATGTTTCTGCCTAACTGCGCGAGGCACAACCGGTACCAGTTAATATTGATTAGCCTATATATTCTGAGCCTGTGCTTCCTAATATCGATCTTCGAAGTGCTGATTCCGTCATGCCCGCCATAACACGCAATTTACAATCGTCAAAAGTGCCTTCCTCCAGAATTGGCCGCTTATTTCATTATGGAGGTATGTTCAAAGAGTGCATGCGTAGTATAACCTCATTTTTATTGGAAACCCCAGGCCTTGCTGCGTCTCTGGGTTACGGAGCTGCCTCGGAAATCATTCGTCGGTCAACAGCTACCTCGGATGACAGCCAACAAGGCTCCTTGATGATGACAGAGACCAATATCAAGCGACTGGTCTCGAAACTCTCGCAGATGAGGGGCGCTGCTCTCAAGCTAGGTCAATTCATGAGCATACAAGGTTTGGATGTTCTCACTGCAAACGACTCAGGGGCACTCACTACCCGAACTAGACACACACTTACTCCCACCAGAGGTGGACAAGATATTCAGACGCGTACAGGACAGTGCTCATTATATGCCGGACTGGCAGATGGAGGTAACTATAGCTTCCTGTTGATCGTACAGGTCCACTCACTTGGGATCCGTAGCAAGTGCTCACTTCTGCCTTGGGTTCCTTGTGGGCAGATAACTTTACTTCATTTGATCGCGTGCCCTTTGCAGCTGCCTCGATTGGGCAGGTTCACAGCGCGGTATTGACAGCCTCTGCCTCACCTACTGGGCAAGAGGAGCGAGTTGCCGTTAAAATACAGTTTCCGAACATCGTAAACTCGATTGCTAGTGATCTTGGTTATGTCAAATTGCTCTTGACTGCCGGACGCCTTTTGCCGAAGGGGTTATTCCTAGACCGCACAGTTCAGGTGAGTTTTGATGTACATATCGCGAACGCGAACACTGCTTAATCTGTACAGGTCATGAAAGATGAGTTGGCTGATGAGTGCGATTATTCGAGGGAGGCGCAATTTCTACGGCGATATAGTTCGGCGGAGCTTCTTGGCCAGGATTCTCGGTTCAAAATACCTTGGGTTTGGGAAGGCAGCACCGACCGTGTACTCGTCATGGAACTCGTCGGTGGTATCAGTGTAGGAGAGCTATCTGTCTCAGCCCTCCCGCAGGAGGAGCGTAACGAGGTATTGATGCTTGGTGATACATCCAACTCTCTTCTGACCGAAGCCATCAACAGATTGCAAAATGCGTTATGGAGCTTTGTTTGCGCGAGCTTTTCCAATTTCGACTGATGCAGACTGACCCCAACTGGACCAACTTTCTGTGGAACTCCGCCACTCGGCAGGTTTGTGTACTGATTTCTGTGTTGCCCGGGATTCATCGCCTTCTAGGTCTCGCTGGTTGATTTCGGTGCTACGCGTGATTACACCAAAGAATTCATGGATGACTGGTTGCACCTTCTGCAAGCTGCGGCGAACGAGGACCGCAATGCGTGTGTCGATTGGAGTCTCAAACTAGGTTACCTTACGGGCAAGGAAAACGAGGTTTGTCCAGTCCTTTGGCCTACTCTCACCCGTTTTTCATGCCATGTTACAGATCATGCTCAATGCTCACGTGGATTCCATGGTTCTACTTGCAACACCTTTCAGACCGTCGACGCCACAACCGTTTGCGTTCGGGCCGGGTTCCCACTGGTCAGAAATCACAGGGCAGATCCGTGCACGTATTCCAATCATGCTTCAGTACAGACTGACTCCGCCACCTCGAGAGACCTATAGTCTCAATAGGTCAGTTGGCCACCACCTCGCTTATTGTATTGCGATCTCGCTAACAACGTATCAAGGAAATTGAGTGGCGCATTCTTGCTTGCCTCGCGACTGAGTGCTGTGGTCGATACGAAGAGGCTATGGGATGATGTAGTCGATGGTTATCAGTTCAGCGAGTAGGGATGTCCGGGACTTTATTGATACCCTATAGTAAGTCAGTGTTTATATACGTGCACTGTCTGAGGCTCTAACAGCGTACATGATAGGGTGTATACCAGTGGCTCAAACTCAACTAACAATTGCATCTAGACCAGCTCCGTTGATTGCCTTGGGTACATGGGCCAGCATGACATTAGGGTTTGGAGCATTATGACGACGCTCAACAGACGTCTTGCTTTGTTGGTGATGCCTACTCAGGCACAGGCTCACTGCCTCACGTCGGTTGACCATGCGTCTAATCCATTTGAATAAAAATGCAACTGCCTCAGCCCTATTTTCTCTCCCCAAACTCGGTGCTGCCTTCAGATATGAACACCCTTCCCTTGCGTTTACTTCTGATTGACATTGCCAACGCAAACGACTGCATCATCAGAAAAGATTTCACTGGTGTCTCAATGTTTTCTGCCAAACACGTTCAATGGTTTTTTCGAGGTCAAAGGTCAAGAAAAAAGGTATATACTCGGATCGATGTGTGGTGGAGTACTCGGCGTACCCCCGTCGACCGCACTGTCCGTCGCTCCGCCATGCCGCTTCGAGACCGGAGTGGAGATGGTCGAATGGAACGGCGTCGATGACCTGTCTTTGGGTTCAGTCTTTGGAGGCTGTTCCACGAGCTGGCGTGCCCTTGCATCGAGCTCTGCTTCTTCGTTCTCAAGATCGCGGAGACGACGAAGGAGTTCGGGGATGCGAGAGACGACGTTCGAGGTTGCTTCACTGAGAGAGTGTGGGAGCTGAGGTCGAGACATGCTCGGGTGTGGAACGCTGGTCTCTGAGGGTGTGGGGAGGGAGGCGTCGTGCGGCGGCGATGGCCCAGGGGTAGCCGCCACAGATTGATCGTGGCTGATGCTTATATGTGCTGAGGCGATTGCGATACAGACTAGTCCGTGTTGGACGTAACCATGAACGATCGAGTGTCGTACTCGTTGGTTTCGCTTGTCGCATTCTTGCTGTCAACGGTAGATTGGGCCACGAAGCATGCGTGCCGCATGTGGCCGATTCTGTGCAACCAGCCAGGCCAATTGACCTGGACTAGATCCACAACCTCGGAGGAGACATTAGCGGTGCACGTTCGCAGATCGACATTTCGAGCAAAGTTGAGATGCCTCGAAGGAGTCCCCGAGCGTTCTAAACGGTTAGCACCACTACCAACACGATGACGACGAACCCCTCTACGAACGTCCCACTCTTGCCTGCTCCCGGTCCTCGGTCGCTCGAAGACCCTTCCGTGCCGAACGTGCAGGTCGGCGCAACTGCGCGGCTAAAGTTCGATAATCTGGGCCCGATGGTCGCGAACAACGAATGATGGGGTAGGGTTTTCGAATCATCGTCGTGACGACCTCCGTTACAGAGTGCTAAGATCGGGATAACTAGACATTGTCGAGAATCGCCAACTGGGAGAACATGACCGAAGCGGAAAGAGAGAGGACGATGAGAGTGATTGCGGCGAGAACTTACAAGTAAGTTCTCCATTCGTGTTCCAGCATCTGCAAACCTGGCCGAGTTGCAACAATCTTGGAGGACACATTTTAGGCAGGCCGGTGACTAAAGGTTAGCCGTCCCAATCAGAGTCCTCGTTAGGCCTCGCGTAGGCTCGCGAAAAGCCTTGAAAACACAACGTAACTGCCTCTCTCTGTAGATGCACGATGCCACGGTCTCGCACTCGAATTGAGCTCACGTTCTTTGGCCTTGAAGGTAATCCAGAGCCCATCTAGCAAAGCAGCAAAAGGACGATCGCGATGCGTCCTCTACTCCACCCTCGGCAGCCTGATACATTTAACCCTTCGGGCCAAAGTGCAACCCACCTAGAACCTGTAATATTGCATGACTATACTTCTCGAATGTTCCTCCCCTTCCTTCAACTTAAGCATCCAGCCTCAACTTACAGTTGTCGCAACTCCTTGAAAGTTCTTCGCCATAAACATTTTCTGTCACTGAGTTGCCTGTATTCCTCCCATATTTTATGAGTTCTTACCGCTCTCATAGCCTTTCCTCTCTTCTGGGTCTGCTTGGCAAGGCCAATGTTGCCATTGTTGGGACTAGTCGTGTTGATTCCACGGCTCGCCTCGTGATCCAACGTCCGGAGAATGACAGTCGAACTTGAACCGACCCATTTCCTTGTCTACCCGGTTATCTCGCCACTCGCACACTCTGTTCACCACACGCTGTTATCTTTGCATTTGACTTTCCGGCCTGATGGTCCTCTATCCTATCTTTCAGCGTTTATTCGGTGAGATATGTAGCGGGTGCATGGAGTCGGCGACGTCATCTTTCCCATCGCGTGCTTTCTCTTGTCACGACGTCCACTGGTAGTGCCCAAGCATACTCCGAGTTCAAGCCTTTTCTAAGTAGTACGTCGCTACTCAAATCTCACCCTAAACTCCGCTGTCGTCATAACTTTCATTCGCGTCGGATATGGCGTGGTCGTTCGTGCGTTCCTCGACTCATACGTAGCGATCTTTTCTTGATCAAAATGCAGGGGTCGGGTTCTTCCTTATTTTCGTCATGTTGACATTGACAATGCTTCAACGCAAATTCTTCAAATTCTCTCCTGCATCATCCGATGAGTTTACTGTGCGTCCCACCCTGATCATCTCGATCACTGTTGTAGCTCATACCCTGCAGAGCGCATCGAGGAGTGTCAAGGTACCTACACGGTCGTTTGTTCTCGAGACCTATCACCACTGAAACCGTTGCTCCCCAGCCTGGTCTACTAGTTTGCTGCGGAATGTCTGTCGCTTATTTCTACATTCGGTGGTACACATTTTCTTACGCCATGGATTTTTCCTTAAAATCAAGGTGCCTGGACGTGGCCCTCCCCCAGTCGAGCACGGCAGCATACACTTCTGGTGCTACTTGGGATTCATCTCACTTCAGGCGTCAGCGAACCGTGGTGAACATACATGTTCACTAGCGTATCCCAGATGTCAGCCTCGGTGGTCCTGAAGGTGATACGGCGCTGGTGGAACTATCCAAGTCTGCATGTCCGGCATGGTTGCGTCCAAAGTGAAGATGCACGTAAACGGGGTACATACGTTTTTGGAGATAGTCAAAGCACGGTTTGGAACAGCCGGCCACATCCTCTTCACGTTCTACGGTTTCCTCTGCATCCTGATCGTCTGCCGGTCATTGCTCCGTTAGTAATTATTTTTTGTGTCTGGGCAGTCACTCACCCCACTCTTTACGGAGGAGCGGCGACGGTAAATGCGCTCACGGGAACGAACATCAACGCAGCTTGTTTCTTGCTACGCATCGGGATCGCGGTCTGTGTCATCTTTGAAGGCTTGCGAGCGACATTCATCTCTGACTGGAGCCACACCATCATTCTCTTCATCATTCTCTATATCTTTATCTTCGGGGCCTAGTCAGTTCCCGGACCTTTGTTCTATCGTGACTCGCACGAAGCTAAATCTCACCACAGTAGGACGTCGCCCGCCATTGGAAGCGTCTCTGAACTGTACGATTTGTTACAGCAGGCGGAGATTGACTACCCGGTGGCGAGTAATCAGGACGGTAGCTGCCTCACCATGAAGTCCAATCAACGACTCGTGTTTGGTGCGGCGAGCATCCTTTCTGGCTTTGCTGGGGTTTTTTGTGACCAAGGTGAGCCTGAGGCACAATTACCTGGGGAATGTGGCCAACAAACGCACGACTAGGCCACTGGCAAAGAATAAGTGAACGAGACCTGAATTGCACGTACTTACGCGATATTCCACAGTCAGGCGATCGCGAGCCACCCCAAATCGACAACGAAAGCTTATGCGAGTGCTGCCTCCATTCGTCCTAGTCATGTACGGACGTTCATATTTGCAAAACGCGCTTCCGATGTTGGGCGGTCCTTCCTGTTCGCGGTACCTTAGGCAATTGCCTCCTGTCTCGGACTGAGTGCCAGGACATTGCTCAACAACGTGAGATCTACCTGGTGCATGCGCTCTGTCACTGACGTCAGGTGGTGTTCCAGCCAAACTTTCCGACGTATCCTGCTCCGCTGTCGTCAACGCAGACGAGCGTAGGGCTCGCCGCATCGACAGCAGCAGTTGTTCCCATGGGAAATGGATGCGCAATTGCTGTTCTGCTCGTTGTCTTGTGAGTGAAAAATAGTCCTCACGAACGGGTTGTTTGATTCCGTCCAGTATGGCTGTCACGTATGCTGCAAGTTCTGAACTTATTGGGGTGTCGAGTCTCTTGTGAGTGTAGAAATCTTGGAAAGTGGTGTGCGCTGCTTACTATCCCCGGCGTGTTAACAGCTCATACGAGTATGAATCTGAGCATCTTGTACCCCTGATTCTGAGTCATTCCAGTATATATCGGACATACTTCAGACCAAAGACAACGGGAGAAGAAATCGTCAGAGTATCCCATTACTTCATCTGCTTTTGGGCTGTTTGGATGGGCTGCTTGGCTTCCATTGTAAATTGCTGTAACGCTTCGATTGTTCGGAAGTTCTAACTCAACGCCGGAAATATCAACCTAGGATGGGTGAGATTTCCATTGGGGGTAGCAAGCTTCCACGCTGACGGGATTTTACTTGGTTCTGTACAGTAAGACCACTTTCATGTTCCTCGAACGTAATTCAATCCCTATAGGGGTGCAATCCTCAGCCCTGCGGTCATACCGCGATTGCACTTACGATCTCGTGGTCTAAACTGACGCATACAGGTGTATTCTGTGGAGCGATAGGCGAGGCTGTTCTAGGGATGCTAGCATGGATGATCGGTTGCCTCAAGATATATGGTACGTTTGGGCGTTCATTTCACGATCCAGACCATTGACGTGGGCGCGACAGGAGAAATTAATATTCCCAATCTTGCAGACCCATATTCCGCTGCTTGCAGTGGACTGACATGGCCTCTGTTCTCGGGAATACTTATCGTGTCTTTGATGGATGTCAAACCAGAAGCATATGATCTTTGAAGCGACGGGTACTACAGGCCCAGCGGACTACGTTTCCGGGACGCGTGCCATTGCAATGTTGGCTGATCACGCGAACGAGGAACGCATGCACGATGTGTCTGAACGCAGCTCCAAGACAGTGAACGGGTCTCCTGATCTCGAGAAATAGTCGAAAAAAGACTCTTCAAGCGATCCGGACGGCCAATCGAAAGACGAGGAAGAGCGAATGGACTCGCTCAAACGTGTCTTCAAAAAGGCACTGATCTACTCGACCATTTTTACGGTCATAGTGATTATCATTGGTAAGGTTAGAATGATGAGTCGCGCTCACGTTCTGTCAGTTCCCTTGCCGACGTTTTTCTCGCACTATGTATTCAGCCGGGAGTTTTACACGTTCTAGACCGCCTGCACGATGTATGTTCCGTCTGTCTCTTGTCCACGTTGATCCGTTTAACGGATCTTGATGACACAGCAATCTGGGGTCTTAGCGAGCGAAACGTTTTTCGTTGTCCTACCGTTGTGGGAGTCTCGCAAGGAGATGACGACGATTCTGAAGGCGGCATATCGTAGTACTAGTAGCGTCGGAGCAGCTGCGATATGATCGAGCTCCGACTGCCGAAACGGTTATCCTTCTCAGGGGAACTAAACTGTATCGCAAGACAATAGGGACAATAGAGAAACGTCGCTCTTTTGTTTCTCACATTACAGTCAGTGCCAACGTTTTCGGCTGTTCTTATTGTCTCTGCTCGGAGGCGGGTCCGTGTTCGGTACTTTTGTGAGAGGGTGTAACCATATCTGGAAGCTTTTGGGGGTCGATTTCACTTTCTAGGCGAGATAATTTGATGGCATGTCCCCTCCCGCTCTTTTGTCTTTTACCAACTCGGTCATGGCACGCCAACCCCGCGGTAGAATGGAGGGTATTTATGATGTGGTCGCCGTAAACTCTAGCTGCAGCTCCAACGTTGCAGGACACCCCACTGCACTCGCACCGCTCCCTTAGACATGAGTCCACACTCCAACATCTGGGTACCAAGTCATGCAGGCCACCCGACCTTACGCATACCCGCCGAGGACCTGCAGCTGCGCGTGCAGGTGTCTCGGGAATCAGAACTCACCACGACCCCCACCCTACACTCCTCGACGAGCAGCACGCCCACGCTGCCTCCACCCCCGACGCACCACTCGCCGCGGCAGCTGCACGACGATGCGCTGGGTGAATTCTTTGGCGGACGGAGTCATCGCACGCGGACACAGCACCGCACGCCCCCACCTTATTCGCCAGACTGGGACGGCGAAAAGCTTCCCCAGTATACCTCGTCCCCCAATTTCGAGGTGGAGACGGTCGCGCGACACATGTTCAAGTATGGATTCTGTACGTTGCGCGCGTGTTTGTACATCGCGATCGATTGCCTTGGCTCACCTGTGTCGCGTAGTCTTTCCCCTCTTTTGGGTCGTTGGCGTCTACTTTTTGTTTGCGCCGATGCGCGTGACGGCTGATTGGCAGCCGGACAAGACGGAGGAAGAAAAAGCAAAGTTGCTCTCGGAGATGAGAGAGGCGGAAGTAAAGTGGGCCAAGCGTTGTCTATGGGCTCTCCTCTCGTTTTTCGTCTGTCTCGCGATTCTCATCGTCGCGGTCGTCGTCTCGAGGAGACACTGAGGTGGCTGGACCTCCGAGTTCTCTCACTCGTTCACTCACTCTTTTTTCCCCGCCGCATATTTGGGATCGATGATAGAAGTATGATCCCTTTACGCTCTTTTGGTTCGAGATTAAGAAGTGTACTTGTATCGTTTGCATCTTGTGTGTGCACTTTCCTAAACTCCTGCATTACTTATTTGTATCTACATCCAACTTACTTAGCCTTTGTTCAAGTTGCTTCCAGGCAACCTATCACAGAGCCATGATTGTTGATCGAGTCAGATCAGCGATAATACAGTGAGTTGCAAGGTGGTACAAGTCAAGAATCATTCTCTAAACCGACATCGGCGATGACATCGTCGGTCAGTGGGGGAAGGGAACGAGTGCCATGCCCAGATTTAGTGCTACCGATGACCGTCATCGTAGACTGAACCTGGCCTGGGAAGGGAGGGCAGGTGAGGTGCGAATGAAGGTGCCTGAGTCACTGCAGCCAATCTTGTCATGGGATTTCAGGATCGAGAGGTTGGAACGGATGGAATCCCCGTACTCGAATCATAAATAAAGCAGGAAAAGGGGCGTGGGGATGATCGATTTCGAGTGGGATGGCTTTGCAGTGGAATGTCCGATTACCTCTGCCATCACTAGGTAGTTGATGAAAACAAACTTGCGGCGAGGCTGTTGTCAGTCATGGTTAGTACTTAACCTAGTATATGTAGGGACGAAATCAAATCTTATAGAAACGATACTTTTCAAAAGTCATCAGGATGGTTTTTGCACATGGTAAGGCCGTTGCGGCGTTCATGTTTTAGCTTTCTCAGGGACCTACTCCTTTTTCCTTGAGACCGGTCCACTATGATCCCAATCAAAATCCGAGTCACCATGGTGGACTTGAGATGGAACTTTTAACGTACTGCACTCTGGGGAATAATGTAGCAACTGCCAGGTGGAGTCTGCAGCCCACACACAGAGACATGCAGGCCTGCCAAGAAATGAAATGTGTCTCGAGTCGGCTCAGGAAAGCAGTTGTCGTCAACCCGCTGCTCTCAACCGAAACCTTCGGGCACTTGATGGTTTGGGAGGGAGTGGAAACTGATAGAGTGGTGGCATGAAGGTGACCGGTGACCGGTGACCGGTGATGCATGATGCATGATGGTCGACCAGAACGGTAACGGTGTACTCACTGCGTCTCGGCGTCGGAAGCCGGAAAAAGACGGTGGTCGACGATCATGGTCAATTGTAAGCAACGTTCAACGTCCACACCCACCCAGCATCTCACGTCTCTCTACCAGTCGCCGAACTGAAAGCCAAGGCCGAGAAAGCCAAAGATGCGAGCGTCACCAAAATGACCAACACGCGCGACCGCTACTTGAGCGTGCCCTCGTCCAAGGTCAACTGGGACCGGAATCGGGCGCCGCCTGCACCCCCCGCTGCGTCGATGACGAGTGGGCCTTCTTCTTCTTCGCCGCCGCCGCCCCCTCCACCGAGATCGAGGCCTGAGATCACCGCGTCGGACACTTCGCCCCCGGTGGCTCCTCGCGCGTCGCGGCCGACCGGCGGGGGCGACCAGCCTGCGCCTGCGCCACCTCCGTACACGCCTCCCCCGCCGCCCGTGCGCGCCACGAGCGGGTATCCACCCAGCCACCGAGTCACCACGTCGCAAGACGCGGCGGCCATGGACAAGATCGACTGGGCGCATCTGAGCGCGGAGGACAAGGAGGCGTTCTTTGGGTGGCTAGACGAGTTCTTTTCGCGGTACCTCGGGATCGAGGTGGGTCCTGCAGGAGCGCGAAGAGCGGGGCCGTCGGTGCTGTCCGTGGTGCAGGGTACTACGAGACCCTCGGTAAGCACGTGCTGTCTGTCGTTCCGTTCAGCTCAGGGTCGTGATGGGATCAACGTCATATAGCCAGCGGTCAACATGGCGACGCGCCCACGCGTGTGATAGTGTATTCGTGAAGTGGGAGATTGGGATGGCCTGGAATAGGCATATATATACATACGCAGTATGTGAGTGACTCGGAGGTCGAGACACGTAGCAGCTATGTAGTACGTTAGCCAAACATATGGGGACGTAATGGTAGCGAAAGTCTAGGAATAAGCAAGGATGCCGTTAAGTAAGTAACGATATGCTGTATTAGAGTATGGGTCTCGTGCACGACCGGGACACCTCGGGTGTGCAGCGGGTCTGTTAATGTGGCGACCTTCGTTCGCAATCTGGATGAGGCATCTGGAACATGTTTTGTATCCGTCGATCCTCGGTGACGACCTAAGCAAAGGAGGTAAGGACTGTCGAAACATAGGGGCGAGGGCGGATGGAACGGACGGCAAGGCATCCACAGTTAGGTGCGGTCCTGTGGATGTGTGATTTGCTGGTCTTGCATCGCTGAGAGTTGCAGTCCGACACCTCGCCGGTGTAGTAGCGCCCATGAAAGTGCTGTGGAGCGAGGAGACGTTCTCCGGTGGTCAGTCTACAGCAATTGCATGGACGAGCAGCACGCCGTCACGCCGTGGGCGTGACCACTTACGCCACATCCTCTGTAATAGTCGCCTACGCTGTTGTCGTGTTTTATGAGCCTCGGTGCCATTTAAATTCATGAAGTCGAGAACACGTACACTTCGTGGTGGCACATGTGAGGAGAGCAAGGTTGGATGTTGTGGTGAGCGGTCGAAGCGGAACCGAATACTTGGCGTGTGAGGCCAGGACGGATGGCACGAATTCGAATTTTGGCAGCAGCCGAGTAAGATGGCGACGAGGTTTTATATCTGTCGCCTCGAGTCTAAATCAACCGCCAAATTAGCGGCTGCGGGGCTGGCGGAGTGGCAAGCCCAACGGAGTCAGTGGATCGGGTTTTTATTTCTTTATTTTTGCGACAGGACCCACACGAACGTTATGTTCCGACAGGAAAAAAGACAGGTCCGTGCATGTTTTTCTTTTTTTTCTTTTGTCTTTTTTAATATTATGGACGACACCAGGCGCGTCATTTAGCGAACTCGCCGACCCCGGTCTGAGACCACCGGATCAAACGCCGCTTGTCAATACAATCTTATCTCATCATGGCAACGGAAAAAGTTCACATCAAAAACGTTAAAAAAATTATAACGCACGGCCGTACGAGACGATGGGGAACTTCGGCTTCGAACGAAACCAAGGTTACGACAAGGGTCTCGAGCAGGGCGCATGCGCGCCCGGACGGAGCAAGATCCACCACCGCCCAGGACGAGAACTTGACGGGCCTTCCCGAGCGGAGAAGACATATCGATACGTCCGATTCGGAAATGACAGCGGCGGCCATGGCCACTGGGCCTGCTTTTTTGCCAAATGGACGTTGGC
>JBBPOB010000214.1:0-23194 GCA_038091275.1 Tylopilus subfusipes
AAACCACGAGAAAGCCGATGGGATCTGAGGTGCCCTCGGGTTGTCAGCTTCCTTGGCACAGATATTACTAGAGCGATATGATTGTTGTCGACAGACGAGTCGAGCTGATACGGATTCTTTGTATCATCGTCAGTCAGACTGGACTTGGTGTGTAGTAGGGTCCTTCCTTTTCTGGACAAGGTCGGCTATTGTCCAGGAGCTACTGTACGACCTCTTATTGTTTTTTGCCTGCAACCATTCACGCGCTCACAGCAGCGCAGGAACGACATGGAGTCAATAGTATTCATTGATCGCCCGTTCTCGTCTTCGAGCTCTCCGTCTCTGGTGGACCGACTATAGAGGCTGGCCATCTACTTTTCCTCTCTCGCCCTCGTCCATATAGAAGTCTGCCCTTTCACGAACATCAAGTCTGCAACGTCTAGTACGCGATGGATAATGCCTTTCTCGTCATTCGTACCGTCTTTTTCGGTGAGCAAATCCCAACAGTGGCATCGATGCTTCGGGCTGATGCATTCGAAAGCACTCCTCACGTATTTCCATGTCCTCGTCCTCGTATTCGCTTCCTGGAACATCGTGGCAGCAAAGTCTTCCGGGATATCGAGTGAGTGGCATCGCTTTTCAAGGTGATGCGGTACAAACGCTCGTGCTTTCTAGCGCCGGGCGCGTCCATGCTCCTCCTCGTGAATTCAGCACTCATATTTGTGCTGTTACCTGTGTGAGTGATCGTCTCGAGTTTTTGTCTGTCACGCTCATGGAGATTGTCTGTTGCCAGTGCGTATCTTGCTGAACTAATCTGTGCAAAGGCGAGACCTGCACATGTGAGAGTCGAGTGTGCTTGGACGGCGTTGATGAGCATCCTCGAGCTGGGTGAGGATGTTCTTTGGTTTTGGCGCATTCGAGCTAACGAGTGCTGTAGCCGCCAGCGTGGCCGTGACGGTGAATGGCCCCCCAATGTACTGCCAGACGCACTGTAAGTCGCATAAACGTGGACGTCAGTGAGCGTCACTCACGTTACTCTGGTGTCAGCGCCCTGGGCGATGTGTGCATCGTCTTCCTTGCTAGCTCACATCAGTTGGCTGGTTACGCTCATCAGTATGTCCTGTTCACGAACTTGACTCGAATGCGCCAACAGATTTGTCCAGTGTTCTCTTATTGTCTCACAATCTGTGTCGCCTCCGCTGCTCACGCAGCTGTCCTTCCGGACATCTGGATCACGCCCGTACCTCACGTTCCTTGGTTCAATCTAGGTGCTGAACCCCCTGCTCCCGTGACCATTTCACATCTGCCTACACACAAGCATTCAAAAATCCCAGCCCCATCGTCACCCATGAGCCGGACGTCGTGTGTTATTTCAAAGTACATTGCAGAGCGGTGGGAGAAACTGTCCCGCACCGAACGTCAGCCCGCATCGTCTGGTCCTATTTTGTTTGCGAACGGCCATCAGTCCGTTGACCCCACTCGGCCAACCTGGGCGCGCGAGCACCGAATTCGCCGAGGCGTCGATCAGCCCTTTGCAAAGCCGCTTCCTAAACTCAGGGATCCACCTATGGTCTTGCTGCCTCCACCAAGGACCCCCCATTCGAGACAAGTCGTGACGCCAAGGGACTCTTGTTCCGTCACGGTGGTCCCCAGCGAACAGTTACAGACGAAGACCCACTCGTATGCGACCCAGGCATCATGGTCGTCCTCCGCGTTCCCGCCGACGCTCTCCAACCCAGACGCTCCTATCCCACGTCCTAATAGGTCTGAGTGGGTGCGCGCGGACGCTCTCAGTTGGATTAGTTTCCAATCACCTTCACTATGACTTTTTTTGGATAACCTGGCTGGCTGGGTCCTTATTTGGGTTTCTTGGGACCTTGGCAGATTGATGACTTGGTGGGAACTTTGTAGTGTCTTTGAAGCTGTATCGCTAGTCGCTAGTCACTTCTTGTCAATGCCACGCCGTGTAGAATAAGATCGCAGCACTCGTTGAATAAATACCAACTTGTCAATTCAGAACAAAGGACAGTGATGACGATAGCCAAACAACAAGTACGACCGATGTATATCCAAAAGTATATGTCCGTAGTTACTGATTTCCCAGGTTCATAATTCGGACCCTTCAGAGCCTCCTGTCTCCAGCCATACTACACGGGCCCGAAGCTTTCGATTCTCTTCGCGAGCTTTCGCAAGTGCGGCAATGCTTCCTTCGAGCTGCCTTTTGGTCTGTTCGAGCTCTTCCAAGACCTCTGCTTCGACTTCTCCCGCGCCGACCGCAATGCCTTGTTCGGGAGCCATCAGCAGACGAATAGCCAAAGGAAGCTGGATGGGCCTCACCTCCGACGAGCTTGACAAGTCGCCATAGACGGAGGATGACGAGTAATCCAATGAGTTGCCGTTCTTTGCCTTTCAACACGAACTCAAGCACAAAGGTAGTGACCATGATTATGGCATCAAAGAAATGCAAGGGAGCGTGTGGGACGCCGTGGAAAGGCAAGTAAAATTTAACTCCAAATGCCCAGAGAGCGAAAGGTATTTCAGTGAGAAAGAACGTGGTAATAGCGAGGGATATATGGGATAGGACCTCCAGCCATGCAGGGTTTTCTGTGGGTAGACATTTGTCGGCGAGGAAACCAAATGCGATGTCTGCAATGACGCAGACTGCGTCAATAGCAATCTAATGTGTGTGTCAACTCAGTCAAGCGAAGACGTATGTGTGACCGCACCAATGTTAGGACGAATGTATGTAAACGCCTGGACTCGAGGACACTCGCGACGTTCTCGCGGCAGAGGTGCAAGGAGTTGTTTACCCTGGACGTGGTATTTTCAAAGGAGATTGGGAGCAGCGGCTGTTGCTCAGCAGCGTCCTGCGCAGACATGGTGGTTGCTGGTCAAGCTGCACCCGGATTGGGCGTAACATGGGGGCATCAGTGGAGTCACGATCACGTGGTCAGGCGTGTACTATTCAGTCTGGCAGGAGGCACGCATCTTTGCACTTAGACGATGGCGTCGCTTGTTCAGCGCGTCGGCCTTAGGCCATATTGCTTTGCACAGCCAGCCGCGTTCTTGCGGTCGTCTACCACCAGAACGTTCGCAGTCTCGAAGTGGAGCGTTGGACACTTTGCACGCGCGCCGCATTTCAGGGCGCGAATCCTACGACACACGCAACGCAGTCTGCCTTTGATCTTGACCGCGACCGGCATCGTTGGTGCTGCTCTCGGAATCTCGCCCTTGAAATCCCCGTCGACGCTTCACTGTGACGGCAAGTGCATCCTGTGAATGGTCAACTCCTGAATCCTGACAGGGTCTACTTCAAGGCGTACCACCCTCCAAGGTGCTTCCCCCTCTTCCCCCTCCTCCGAAGTCGTCTGTGAACGCGTACGAACTGGCTTTTGGCACCGTCTGTGGCCTCTGCGCAGGCGTGTTCGTCAAGAAGAGTGCCCGCATGGTTGCCTTCTTCCTCGGCGGGCTATTTGTCGTTCTCCAGGTGGGTCCATCTCGACCCGAGCTCTGTCACCTCAACTGAGCAGCATCACTCCCTCAAGTATCTCGGTTCCGTGTCTCTCGTCAAGGTCGACTGGGTGCGCATGGCATCTAGATTCGAGAACTTGTTCTACACGACAGATGTGCTGGGAAACAAGAAACCACCGACCGTGCGATCGATATGGAGATGGACGGTGGATTTCTTGACGGCTGACTTCCAGCCCAGAGCGTCGTTCGTGGCGGGTTTTGCGTTGGGACTCAGGGTTGGCTGAGGAATGTCAATGAGCTGTAATTCAACGTGTATTTTATGCAACGGCAAACATGTTCCGCAGTCTTGTCCATCTTATTGTTTGCAATGCCTCTCAGACATCGTGAACATTTGCCGACGCCGTGGATGTCGATGCTTGACTGCCTTCCGAATATGGGAAGGGAAAAAAAAAATACGGTACCATAGCTTGGGTTTGTCGTTGATTCACTAGCCATCATTGCAGACAGACGTCATGGGCGGTAGAAGAGCAAAATACAAGCAGGGTCCGCCAGCACCCCTTCCCGAGCCTGGAACCATACCGTCACCCAAAAAACTCGGAAAACGCAGAGTAGATGTCGACTCTGACGTCGAGCTGGGCGAACCCCCTCCTCCCGGAAGGGCCGCGAAGCGTGTCAAGGAGACCAAAAATCCTGCGATACAGCTGGGCAGATCGTCTGATACGTCGCGAGAGGCATCCCCCGAAACCGATCCTTCCCCCTCGAACCCAAACCAACTATGGTCGTCATCAGACGAGGATTCTGGCGAGGAAGCCGAGCATGTTACGATGGGAAATATGGAAAAACTTTCGCGTGCATTGGATGCTGAAGCTGCCCGCGAAGCCGAACTTGATATAGAAGAGATGCAGAATGCTGCTTTGGCGGGGGAAGCTGAGGACGATGACGTAGGTATGGACGACGAGGTCGAAGAAGAGGGCGAGGGCGAGCCATTCCGCTTACCAACCGCCGAGGAGAGAGAAGAAGAAAGGAGGGGTGTATCCGACGTGCAGGTCGTACAACGTCGCATGCGACATTGCGTCAGGGCACTCCGTAACTTTAAAAAACTCGCGGAGAAGGACAGGTCCGTGATCTCGAACTGATGCGCTGTAACATCCTGATTATGCTCCCAGATCACGGTCAGACTACGTGGCACAGTTGCTTTCCGACATTGCAAGTTATTACGGATACAACGATTTCTTGGTCGAGAAGTTGTTCCACCTTTTTCCGGTGGGAGAGGTATGTCATGTTTGTCCTCGTAGTCTTGCAATGTCGTTGAATCGAAATAGGCCATAGAGTTTTTTGAGGCGAACGAAGTTCCTAGGCCAGTGACGATCCGCACGAATACACTCAAGACGCGAAGACGAGATTTGGTTCAAGCGTTGATCAACCGAGGCGTCAACCTTGAACCCATCGGCAAATGGACCAACGTTGGGCTACAAGTATTCGAAAGTTCAGTACCGATCGGTAAGATGGTGGAAGGCTTCGTATATTTGCGTTTCACCTGAGGCATCGTCAAAGGTGCCACGCCCGAGTACCTCGCCGGACATTACATGCTTCAAGCAGCGTCTTCCTTTCTTCCTGTTATCGCCCTCGCACCACAGCCCAATGAGCGAGTCCTTGACATGGCCTCTGCGCCAGGGGGTAAAGCGACACACATCGCTGCCCTTCTTCAGAATACGGGCCATGTTTTTGCCAATGATGCGAACAAGACCCGCACGAAAAGTCTCGCGGCAAACATTCATCGCATGGGCTGCAAGAATGTGACGATTTGCTCATATGACGGACGGGAATTTCCCAAAGTAATGGGTGGGTTCGACCGTGTTCTCCTTGATGCACCATGCAGCGGTACAGGGGTCATCAGCAAAGATTCCAGCGTCAAGATCAACAAGGTGATATCCGCTGTCTCGTTTCGTCAACGTTTTCTAAATTACATCCTAGTCTGAGCGCGACTTTCAACTTCTATCCCATTTACAAAAGCAACTGATCCTGTGTGCTATCGACAGTGTCTCTCCCGATTCCAAGTCAGGCGGTTACCTCATCTACTCAACTTGCTCCGTCACGGTAGATGAAAATGAGGCCGTTGTGGACTACGCTCTACGCAAACGCTCGAACGTGAAACTTGTTGACACAGGCTTGGAATTCGGCCGCGAGGGTTTCACGAAGTATCGCGGGAAGGTCTTCAAGCCGTCTGTACGATTGACGCGACGCTTCTACCCCCATGTACACAACATGGATGGCTTCTTTGTTGCCAAGTTCAAGGTCGAGAAGCGTTCCAAAGTTCAACAGGGAGGCAAGGCTGCGGGTGAATTCAGTGTTGAGGCGCCTGTCGCGGAAGAAGAGGTCGCCTTCGATTCTGAAGAAGATAGGCCCTTCGTAGAAGGTTTGCATGCCCTATTTCTTGTATTCCATATTTTGCTCATGTAGCACATCCTCAGAGGGAAAACGAAGGCAGATGAAAATCAGGGGTCTACGGGTCCCTCCACGGCATAAGGCTGAGTAGAGCACAGGGACAAAAGGGTCGTCATCAGGGCTATCTGTTTGCCCTATACCCAAGACCTTTTTTTGCGTTACGGGTGTGTTATCTGGTTGGGGTTATTACCGATAACGGCAAACGAGTGTACGATGAGACTTGACGTTTGCTTGACGCTATGAATGCTTGCGTGGAATGGAAGTGCAACAAGGAGCGAAAATGAATCATGCATGCCATTTCTCAGACCCACACCACAATAGCGGTGTGCGAGCGAGAGGCTGGATCGGGAACACTGGGCTCCCACCAAGGATGAAGCGGCTAGATGTTACCATCCACCAACGTAAACGCTTACAAGGAGCGCGATGCAATGAAGACTGCTGGGACCCGAACTCGGAAGGTCAAGCGATGAGTGTAAAGCTAGATTATTGGTGAAATGAACAACATTATTAAATTCTGGGAGTGCAATTAGCACGGTGGTGCAATGCGTTTCAGGGAAAGATCCGGTAATACCGTAGTTGCTGTATCAGGCATGGTCGCCTGTCTGAGAATTCACTAGAATTATCGCCTAGATGCACACCGTGGTGAGCCTACGTACACAGTAAGTCGTGCTGGAGATATCGTGTAGAGTGAAAGGTGCCGGTGAGTGTGAAACAAGAAGACGTGGCTGGCACCGTCGCGTCGCTTCCAGCTTACAGTTAACTTTGGATGGCGGTTGCCATATATCCGCAGTGGCGCGATGAAGTGACTTTTCTGTCGGCGTATCAGAGAATAACCATGACTACGCAATCATTCAATGGGCATTCTCACCAATGCCTCTCCGGCCTTGGCCCGCCGGCACGGCACTACTAACAGTAAAGACTGAGGAAGGGCCCGTAGACCCACTGAGGGATCCCTCATGTCCGTCACGGCCGCATGAAAGCGTGCCTTGGAGATCCTAGGGGTGTTTGAAAGAATGCGGACGACGTCAATGTGGTACGCAACTCGGCTGTCGGGTCCCAGTAAGCACTGGCAGCGACATAAACATAAGAGTCAATCTGGCTATTTCGTCCGTTGTCAGATGAGTCGCACGCGGTATAATAATGACTGAAAGTGAACTGCCATTAATGATCCGGTCGACTACCTCTGCGCCATGGCATAGCAGTGAACGCAAGCAAGGCTGTATTTTCGCGACTGGACCCCTACAAATCGCTGCAGGGATCGAAACGCGTTTGCATCAAGATGACGACCGTGAGAAACTAGCCCGCTGTCGCCGTGTCACTCCGCCGAGCCCTGGCCTAGGAGAGTGAGATTGAAATTATTTCAAAATGTCGCGATCGGCAAGTGGATGAATTAGTCCACCATGACGTGATCCGATGATGTAGAACCTTCCTTGGGCACCCCCTTTTGAGGGGTCATTTCGCGATCTGCCACCGCACGGACCATCGCCCTTCACCATTCCATCGCGATAGCCTTCAAGAGCGCCCCGTCTCACAGCACTTCGTCCATATCTCAACCGTCGTTTAGGCGCCGTAACAGCTCACACATGTCATAAGGGAACAAAGCCCGGCTAGGTTGACAACCCTCTAAAAATTAGGTCAACTGTGTTTTTGTTTGGCGCGTAAGCGGAGCCAAATAGGGATAAGAGGGCGCGAATTTGTTCTTAACCGTACCTCTTCTTCTCTCTCTTACTTCTCTCTAGCCAACGGCCCAGCGCTGCGTAGCACGCTCTTCTCTCACTTGTCATTTATAGTTTTTTCATGTTCGTCTTATATTACACTCCTCTCCTTTACTCCTCCTAACCTTTCCCCTCAGCTCACCTTCGCATTTCTTGCAATAATGTCTGCTACTGAGGCCACCGTTGTTATTGCTACCGAGGAAGTCAAGGCTGTCGAGACCCCCGCTGCTGAGCCCACCCCCGCCCCCGAGGCTCCCGTTGCTGAACAGCCTGCTGCCGCCGAGCAGGCTACCCCTGCTACCGTATGTTTTCTGCTTATCGTTCTAACTACGCGTCTCACCCATTTCTTTTCTGCAGGAGGCTCTCAAGGAAGAAGAGTCCAAACCCGCTGTAGGTCTCTCATGCGCCACTGTATTTGCAACAAGTTGACATAGTTTTTTTAGGAGCCTGTTGCTGAGGCTGCGGTTGCTGCAGAGCCTGCCACCGAGGCTGCTGCTGCTGAGCCCGCCAAGGAAGAAGCCAAGACCGTAAGTCGTTCAACCACCATGTGTCGTTGATGGAGCTCCTAAATGAAAAACACTGCTAGGATGCCACTGCTGAGGCTGCGAAGAAAGAGGAGAGGCCAAGGAGCCCTGGTATTCTTTCCAAGATCCTTGCTCCGTTCAAGGAAACCAGGAAGCAGGTTGCGTCCAGGGTGAAAGTTCCTAGGAGCCCTAAAAAGGAAAAACAGAAGGATGAGGTAAGTTGTATGAAGACTGATGCAATGCTCAATTGTGATAACATTTTAGCCTGGGCAGCCCGCCCCTGCTGCTGAGGTGCCACCTGCCGAACCCCAGGCAGAGGAACCCGTCAAGGCAGAGGAAGCTCCTGCCGCAGAGGCCCCTGCAGTTGAGCTTGTCAAGGAGACCGAGACTGCCCCCGCCGCCGCTGCCGAGGAAGTTGCAGCTACCCCTGCAGAGCCGGCTTCCGAAGCCGCGCCCGCTGAAACCACTGTTGCAGAGGCTCCCAAAGAAGAGAAGGTATGAAGGATACAGTGTCTGTGTATTCATCCCTGACTTGTTTTCTCAGGCTGAGGAAAAGAAGGAGAAAGACGCCAAGGATGTCAAGGCCATCAAAGTCAGCCGCCGCATATCGGCGCGCGTGACTGACTTCTTTAAGATGAAGAAGGCCGAAGTCAATGCACCAGCAAAGGTTGACGAGAACCCCCCTGTGATTGATCAACCCGCCCCTCTCCCACCATTGGAGAATCCCGCAACGGATGCTCCTGCCGCCGCGCCGACGGAACCACCAGCTGAGACATCTGAACCCGCTCCTGCTGCTGCGCCTGTCATTGCTGCCGCTGCATAAATCAGTTTCTGAGTGGTGGTGTTCACGATCGACACGAGCTCCAATCCGTTCTCTTTTTTCTGGTATGTCATTTGTGGACGGTTTGTACCACTGATGGCTACGGAATCCTTTCTGTTTATGGCCTTCTTTCTATTATACTACTCATTGGATGTGGTCTGCTTTACTTGACGACTCTCTGATCATGACTACGCGATCCGTGTTTTCACTGTCTTAATGTTGATTCATCTGATTGATACCCCTCTACTTTCGGTGGGTTGACCTTGCATGTCATATAAGTCTTTCGTGTAATCGAATCAGGAGGGTTCCCTGAGAGTGCCATGGACGAGTGAGACCGACGTCTGATATGACTCGACCGCACAAATATTGCCACGGAGGTTCAGTGGATCAGTCGCGCCATCTTGCTGCCGCATCGCAAACAAATGGCCCAAAAGTCATCTGCCATTGCCAAGGAGCGGCTAGTCGGCGAGGAAGAGGTTCTTCAAGCCGTAGTGCTCGCGGACAGTTTCAACAAACGATTTGCTCCTCTCACCAGACACAAGCCAAGAGCAAGTGGTCACCCGATTCGCTCATGCCGCCCGACTCGCTGATCACAACCACCAGTGTCTACTGCCAATCTGCAATGCTCCACTCCTTGATTGGACCTTTGAAAGCCTTTCCCTGGCTGGCGTGCAGGAAATATTCGTTGTATGCCGCTCACACGCTGAACTTGTCAAGGCAGCCATAAAGTCTGCGCGATCTCACTCTCCCTTCGACCTCGTTACTCATTTCTCGTCGCTATCGTTCACCGAATAGAAACTCCAAATGGTCCAAGCCTAGCACTGGCTTGAAGATTGTCCCGATCGTCACTACCAAAGAGACATTTTCACCCGGCGATGCCATGCGAGATATCTACACGCATGGGATCATCACGTCCGACTTTGTTCTTGTCACAGGGGATCTCGTTAGCAACATCCGGATCGATGAAGTCATCCGCGTTCACAAAGAGCGTCGGAAGACGAACAAGGACGCTATCATGACGATGGTGGTGAAAGAGAGCGGCGCACACCATCGGACGCGGTATGTCCCCGAATGCCTCTTTGGCACGCAGTGACTGACGTTGGCGGGCACAGGTCAAAGGGCGACTCTGCCATCTTCGTACTGGATCCGAAAACGTCGGAGTGCCTACATTATGAACCTGTCACCGGCTATCCACCCAAGAGATACGCCAACATTCCGCGCGAGATCCTTGCCGAGCACCCTGAAGTAGACATACGGAACGACCTCATCGATTGTTCCATTGATGTTTGCTCTGTCGAGGTACGTGCTCCTGCAGAAGATTCTCCCATCGTTGACTCGACCCATGCAATGGTAGGTCCCGTCGCTATTCCAAGACAACTTCGACTATGGGGACATCCAGAGAGATTTCGTACACGGCGTCCTCACGTCAGACTTACTTATGAAGAATATCTATTGTTATATTGCCAAGGATGGTTACGCCGCCCGAGTCAAGGATACCAAAAGCTACGATGCTATCAGGTTGATTAACGTCCTGCCTTGGCTATTGTCCTCCACTAATGCGGCCTTAGCAAAGATATACTATCTAGATGGACGTTTCCGCTCGTTCCAGACGACAATCATCCTGCAGGACACTCGTACGAGCACCTCCGGGGGAACAAATACACCGCAGCAGATGGTTCCGTCATCCTTTCCAGGTGGGTTCGCACGACATCTCGTGACCTTCTTGGCAACATTCTCACTCGTGACGTTCTAATCAGAACGTGCAAAATTGGCAATCAGACACTCATCGGATCAAAGAGCCAGATCGCGGAGAACGCACAAATCATCGCTTCCGTTCTCGGGCAACGTTGTGTCATTGGAACGGGCTCCGTCGTTCGAAACTCGTATCTGTTTGATGGCGTCGTCGTTGGCCCGAATTCTGTGATCGAATATAGTATCATTGGGGCTGGGGTTAAAATCAAAGAAGGGAGTCGGGTTGAACGGGGATGTTTGATCGCCGATAAGGTCATCATTGGACCCCTGGCCAGATTGGATCCCTTCCAGAAATTGTTAAAGAAAAGCCAAGATGACGAGGAGGAGGAAGAGGAGGAAGAGCCCGGTGATGACGAAGACGAAGAAGCAGACGATGAAACAGACGATGAAGACGAGGACGAGGACGAGGACGAGAGCGAGGAGGAAGAAGACGATTCCGACTACGAAGAAGCGAAAGCTAGTGAGTACTAATCGGAAAAACCCCGTCTAATGCTCATGTCTTGTCTTAGATCAGGATCCCGCTGCGCTCGAAAAACTTGGGCCGGAGTCCAATGCAATCATATGGCCTGAACCCAAGATCGACGAGGACGAAGACATCGATGAGGTCGAGCACCCCACCAACCAGCGACTCATGCGCATCGGTATGTTCTGTTTACCTCATCATCATTCGCATCTAGGCTGACTAAACGTCATGGCTAGGCGACGATGCTTCTGACCTCGAATTGTCAGATCCAGGCTCAGTGACATCCTCTGAATCAGAATCAGAATTCCAGTCCGACTTCGAGGACGAATATCGGGTCGGAGGTTTAAGCCCAGTATCCTCCGCCACGTCTCTTCCCTTGAGTACCCCCTCCAATCTCGTCGTTCAAGCGGACTCTGCCGCGCTCTCAGAGTTCCATCATGAAGTCACACAGTCACTAGACCGTGCATTTGCCGAGAGGCACTCTGTAGATAACGCCGCAGTGGAACTAAAGACGCTCAGAATGGCGAGCAACGTTCCTCTACGAATGGTCAGGGAAGCTGTAGTGGCAGCCATCGTGAGCCAAATAAAGATAGTTGAGGGCGGCGGGCTGCCACAACGCCAAGAAATTGCCGCTATAATCAGTCGGTGGGGCGGTCTAATCGATAAAATTGGTGGTGTCGATGCAGTGGAGACCATCGAGATTTTGCAGGTAAGAATGATGGGCAACGTGCGTCAGCGTTGCTGATATTGCCTCATAGGAATGCTGCGCTTCCTCGGACCGTCTGCCTCTTTTCGGACAGATCCTTGCTGCACTATACCAGGAGGACATTGTAGAAGAAGAAGACATTCGGACATGGCACAAGAAACCGAGTGCGCAAGGCGAGGGGGTGAAGCCTCCGGCTACCCGGGAGAACTTTAAGAAATGTTGGATTGTAGGAGCTCACATGATCAAACAGTTCGACGAGCAGGAGAGCGAGGAGGAATCCGAAGAGGATGAGGGGGAGAAGAATGTTGAGCCTGCTAAGCCTGCACAACAACCCGGTCCCGTGAAAGCGACCCCGCAGGCGAGTTTGGAAGACGACGAGAGTGAAGAAGACGATGAAGATGAAGAATCGGAGGAAGAGGAAGACAAGCGGCGGTAGAATCATTTGAAGAATACATGTTATTCAAATACAGTACAGCTCCGTGTCTATTCGGGTGTACAAGCTATTCCCGTTAGACGCGAATACCAGCGTAAGGGCTGGCGCTCAGTGCTTCAAGATAATGTAGAGTGCTATCGGAGGAGCTTTAGTCATAGAAGAAAGATGGCATCAATGTTCCAACCATGTATGACTCCAGGCCTGTGGCGGGTACGTCAGGAAGCGCATCGCCGCGGATAAATGCGCTACTCACAGCCAGCCAAGAATGGTTAGAGCGATATTGATGATCTATCCGGCACACGAAACCGAATAAGTGATGGGCGCAGGGTACGAAAACTGCGAAGACGTACTAAGTCAGCACCACACCCCCGCTCGAGAAACACGCCAAGCGGCGGTAGGATGAAAGCGAAACTTTTAAGAAACAAGTGAGCTCGACATCATGTTGCCAGGTATCCGTGCGTTGGGCTTACATGAGCTATGGCAGGGGGTTCAGGAAGGGAGACACTCAGAGCAGGGCGACTCACCTTGCATATGTCGGAAGCGGTGACAGCCATTTCGTGGGACGATATGGAGGAGGAAGAGAAAGGTGGGAAGGTGGCTTATGAATTTATACCGCTCCTTGCCATACTTAATCGCGATCAAGAACACCTGACGTCACGGACGACTTCCGAGTCCTTCTGTGGCTGTGCTAACCCAACACGTTGTCCCCATGGAGCTCGTCCAACATCTCGACGTCTCGTACCTTCCCTCCAAACCACCAAGCGCATTCCAGACGTTTGATATTTATGTCCCTAACCATCCACCAGACACATCCACTCTCGTCTGTTTCGTACACGGGGGTGCATGGAGAGCGTGAGGCATTCCATCATCGCACCTCTTCGATCGTATTGAAATCGTAACGACATCAGGGAAGACAAGGCCGATCATGCCACACTGGGCCGCAAGCTCGCCATATCCACTGGATATCCCGTCGCGCTTCCCAACTATCGGCTCACTCCCATGGATCCTACGCCAGATAACTCCCTCCACCACCCAGCGCACGCCCAGGATCTCCTCCGATTCCTTGAATTCATGCTCTCATGGCACGAGGAAAAGGGGGGCCGCTTACCTGGAAGACCGAGCAGGCTCTTTCTTATCAGCCACAGCTGCTCCGCCCACATGCTCTCTACCGTCTTCTTACGCATGCCGTGCGACTCGGAGGGCGTTCGTCCGTCCGACGAACTCATCCGGTCTACGGCAGCCATCATCATGTCGGAGGGCATATACGATATCGATCTATTTCTCTCGAGTTTTCCGCGGTACAGAACTTGGTTCATCGAAAATACATTTGGAAGGAACGGCTCTTACGAGAACGTGTCGGCAATTAACGCGAGAATGGATCCAAGAGGCCCGCATATACGCTGGTTCGTCATACACTCTAAGGGGGATACCCTGGTAGATGAGCGACAGAGCCAGGGAATGTACGATTTCCTGAAGGACAGATCGTGTCTGGTCTCCAGGTCGTTTGATGACTTGGATGACGAGCACAATGCTATCCTAAAAAGTCCCCAATACATTGAATTAATGGTGAGGTACATCAGGGGTGTTGTGGGTGCGGACGAGTTTACAGGCTAATAATAATGCACTCTCCTTTTAATTGTGCTTTACCAACGATTGAAATCCTTCTTCCAACGCCACGGCTGCCCGCTCGCAGTCTACCTTGGTGTTATACAGTGGGGCAGGTGTTAGCCGAACGATGTCGGGCTGCCTCTCGTCCCCCACAACACCTTTCGTTGACAAATAGTTGAATATCTCCTCCATAATCCCGAACCCAGTGGGCAAGAAGAGCAGAGACAGCTGAGCGCCCCTCGACTCTGGAGCATGGGGAGTGATGATCGTGAAAGCAGGCCGCGGTTTCTGGATTCGTGTTTTATCACCCTCAGGTGGGTATTTTTCAGCAATCAGACTAGCTGCCACGTAAAATGCTGATTTGACAAGGAGTGACTCCAAATAACCAGTCAGCTCCACTGATCGCTCGCGCAGGGGTCCCATCATGCCGACATCTTTGAATACTTGTAAGCTGCCGAGCAACGAAATGGTCGCCAACACCGACGGATTGGATTGCTGGTGTCCCTGAGCGCCGGGTATGGGAGAGAATTTTTGGGGCATCGAAAACCGCGTGACGGGGTCATGGCCCCACCAGCCTGCGTACCTAAGGTGGGGTAAGGCATGAGTCCTTGTGACAGGAAGGGACAAAGAAGTGCCTACTGTGGCGCCTTATCGGATTCCCACTTGTCGTGCATAAAAAGACCGCCGATGGCACCAGGTCCTGAGTTGAGATATTTGTACGAGCACCACACTGCAAAATCAACGTTCCAGTCGTGTAAGGCCAAGGGAACATTGCCGATTGCATGAGCGAGGTCCCAGCCACAGATACAGCCCTTGTGTTAAATGCATTAGTAACCAAATTTCCTCCTGAAACACTAGTGGGAACGACCGAACCTCGACTATCATGGTCGGTGTTCGGAGGAGGGGTGCATACGTAAAGGTACACAAGGGTTCGTAAACTCACTTGTGCATTTGCGGCGTTCGTGATCGCCTTGATGGGAAACCATTGTCCAGTGTAATACTGCACGCCGCTAAACAATACGAGGGCGATAGATGAACCTTCCTGAGCGATCACGTCGAGTATATCCGACTCGCGAAGGGTGAACTCGCCGTGTCGGGGAAACATTTCGATGATCGCATGAGCCGGGTCATATCCGTGCAAGCGGACTTGCGAGGCGAATGCATACTGAGGAAGCGATCAGTTGATCGTATTACTTGTCTGGATCCCACACATACCTGATCCGAGGGAAAGGCTTTGCCTTCGCAGAGAATCTTGAGACGAGTGGGGGTGGGCTTGTAGAATGCTGACATCATGAGATGCAGATTCGCAGTCAACGTCCCCATACAAGCAACTTCTTTCTCCTTAGCACCTGGGAATGTGGATGTAAATACCCGAAAACCAATGTAAGCGATATTTCTAATCAGTGCACCCACCAACTAATTCAGCAAGTAGAGGGGTGACCGTATCTGCGATATTCATCCATTCACGGCCATGTGGGTGGTTGAAGTGGCCTTCTACAGCCCTGGGGAATGCGTGTTCAACATGTATAAGGATAAACTCGGACAACGGATAGCCCCACGGCGTGTGTAGCTCACCGAGTTCCCCATACGTGCAGTTCTTCTTCAAGGAGAGCCTTTGATCGTTTAGATAATAGGCCCAGAGAATTACCACAGAGATATGCGCATCGATGGTCACCTGGATAGCACAAGAGAAGACTGCGTGAGCATGTTCGGTGACACCTAGTAAGAACGGCGAATGACAACCATCGGTCTCGGAAAGCTGGGCGCTGTATTCGCTGTTCGTCGGGAAGAAGAACTCGTCTCCGGTGAGCACGACGGCGAGGTCCTTGTGGTCAGTGGGAGGCATGCTTGAGAGGGGATTGTTAGCGAAGTGTACTGATCTACTGGTAGCCCGGGTCTTACCGCATCGGGCTCATGTGAGGTCAGCCGATGTGTAATCGCTGCCACCTTGTCCCCTGACGCGCATCCACCTCTGACAACCATGAGTCAAGAACAACAGGTAAATGAACCGCGAACGGTCATTGTGGTAGGCGCTGGGCCCGTGGGCTGTCTCGCGGCGATGTCCCTCGCTAAGATGGGATGGAATGTTGACATCTACGAAGCTCGGCCTGGTAGGCTGTTAATTTGTGCCCTGTTACAAATTAGTTTCCAACTCGTCCAGATTTACGGCTTCCCTCCTCAAAGGCCGCTACCCAGCAGCGCTCGATTAACCTCGCAATATCATCTCGTGGAATCGCCGCTTTACAAGCCATCGATCCAGCCGCCACTGCCAGATTCTTACAGACTGTGATACCGATGCGCGGTCGGATGATTCACGACTTTCTGGGGAATCAGCATAGCCAACAATATGATAAGGACGGACAGGTGGGTAGATTCCCGCGTGTCGGTTGGAGTGTTTTGCTTCATTCGCGTGTTTGTTGGGCGTATACTAATGGACATCTTTGTGCGTTCTCTTCTCACAGTGTATCAACTCCATAGATCGTGCCATTCTCAATGAAGGTTTGCTTGAGGAGGCATCTGCCGTTCCGAATATTCGTCTGTTCTTTAACCATAAGGTTCTCGCCATCAATTTCGACAATAGAACAATGATTATTCGAGATACAAATTCAGGGACAGAAGTCCGAGCAACTTTTCATCTGTGCATTGGTGCAGACGGTAGTCATTCCATTGTCCGTCGCCAATTAATGAGGGTCGTAAGGTGTGCCAGCCAACTCGTGGGTGCGGGGGACGCTGACTCGAGGCACTTAGAATGAATGTCCAGCAGGAATATATTCCGCACGAATATATTGAACTTAAAATGCCGGCAGGCTGTGACGAGCAAGGTCAACCTGTATTCCTGCTTGATCCGAATCATCTCCACATTTGGCCTCGCCACTCGTTCATGCTCATCGCGCTCCCAAACAAAGTAAATACTAGTACCCGTTGTCCCGCTTTTCTAATTTACCAACTCACCTCAAGGACAAGTCTTTCACATGCACGCTATTTGCCCCAACCACCGAGTTTGACCGCTTGATTGGTCGCGAAGCGATCTTATCATGGTTCAAGGCCTACTTTCCGGATGCCCTCCTCCTGCTCGGGGAAGACAAATTACTTCACGATTTCGCCAAGAACCCGCGAAGCCCGCTTATAAGTGTCAAGGTGCGCCTCACATGTTCAAAGAATCTCAGAGATCCAATTCCGTTTAGGCAAACCCATACCACTACAAGGATCGGTGTATAATATTAGGTGACGCTGCGCATTCCATGGTACCATTTTATGGACAAGGTCTCAACTGCGGTCTGGAGGATGTTCGGGTTTTTCGGGCACTGCTTCTAGAGGAGGGTGTCGCTGCTTGCAGCCGACCAAGCCATTTAAGCGAAGAACTCATGGACACGAGGCTACACAATGCCCTGTCCAAGTACACTGAAACAAGGCACGAGGATCTTGTTGCTATCTGTGAACTTGCCACGGACAATTAGTAAGTCCATCACCGTTACTATGGCCTCCATTTATTGTTCACCGCGGCAGTATTGAAATGCGGCATTCTGTGACAACACCCATATACCTCTTCAAGAAGGCACTTGACAATTTACTGTACACGATCACCTCCAGCAAGGACTCCTTGAGCTTGGCTACGGGGTCACTGGATACTGTCCCGTTCCCATCTCCTAACCCTGCAGGATGGCTCCCCCTCTACACAATGGTCACCTTCCGTCCGGACATCAGCTACGCCACAGCTCGGAAGAAGGTGGCGAAACAGTCCGCCATACTCTCTTTCGCAGGGCGCCTCGGCACCGTTGTTCTTGGGACTACAGCGCTCTACGTCACGTTCCACGTTGTTCATTGGCTGCGGGGACGATGACATGACTTTTTGACGTGTCAACTTTGTAGACCGCGTTGTACCTTACTACTCCATTGCTCAATCATTCCCTCTGCCTACGGAGAAACGACGGTGACATTTTGACATAAACCATGGCTCAAATAGAATTTTCTCCCGTCGTGACCAGGACATTGAACGGTGATTAATTTGGTACCGTGTTACATGAGGATATCCTGCAGAGCTGACTGGCGACACATGTTTCTGAAAGGAGTATGGATGTTGGCCATCACAGCGACCGTTCTCAGGGGATAAAAATAAGCAAATGCATCATGTGTATGATCTGAACACCCATCTGTAGGCCGCAAAAAAAACCCATGAAATGCACCATTATTTAGTCTATGTAAGCTTTACCTAGAAACACAGAAAGCAGAGTCAATAGTCGTGCTTTGTCGTAAGGATCTGGATACAAGAAAGCAAGATGCGCGACATAATCGAAAACAGCCCCGGAGGATGTAGGGGAACGAAGGGAACGAGTGACCTAAGTCTTCTTTGGTGGCCGGCCCCGTTTCTTCTTTACGCTCGATTCACCCGGGCTGTCACCAGTTGTAGCAGCAGCCTGAGACGTGGCTGCTATGACAGCTTCTTGTGGTTTCTCCTCTTTACGCGGGCGGCCACGTCTCCGCTTCGCAGGCCGCTCCTCGACACCCGAATCGTCCGGTTTCTTTTCCTGTATGGGAAAGCATAAGTCGAGAATCAGGTACGGGGGAGAACAGTAAGGTATAGTACTTTGGGCGGTCTTCCCCTTTTCTTCTTGACCGGTGCACCTTCTGATGGAGCCGTAGCGGCAGATGCAGCCCCTGATTTCTTGTTTTTGCTGCCTTTGGGGCGACCGCGCCCCCTTTTGGCAGGTTGTGCATCTTTGGGTGTTGTAGCGGCTAACGAAACGAGCGATAAATTTTGAAAAAATAGTGAACGCGGGAGGAGTCAGATGCGAGCAGATTGGCAAAGGACGAGAGCTTACCCTCTGGTTCCTCTGCAGCAGGCTGATCGTTTTCTTCGATATCTTCGGCATATCTGTCCGCCGTGTCTTCCTGCTGTGGGGAGGCGGACATTGGTGAATGTTGGGGGAATGGTGACCACGGGAGCTTGACGGCGACGTGTCGCGGGCGGAGGACGTCCGCGTCGAGGGGAGAGGAAAAGCGGGGAAAGGGTGAAGCCCTCGTTTTAACAAGAATATTATCCCCCTACCGAATATAGTGGGGACGTGTACTACAATTGTTTCCCTCGCGTGGAATTCTGGCCAAAACTAGGATTTATTATTATCGTCGGGCAATCTGGCTGTTCGTAGATATCTAACCCCTGATATTCGGGGGGATACGTACGTAAATGCGCCGGCGAAGCACGCTGGAAATTCATTCCTCTCGGTTTTGCGTCGCTCTCAGGCAAATTGCTCCCGTCCGATTCGAACAGGGCAGATCTCCAGCCTTGAGCTTGAGAATCCACAGCGTCGTCCTCAACGACAGCTCGACTCAAATTCTCCATCAGACCGCCGATCGGCGATTGGCGGTTGCATGGCCTCCGTGGAGTGAACGACGTATTCCAGTCAGAACATTGTCGTACATCGTCCTGAGTTGGAGGGGTTCCACTTTCCTTGGCCGTTCCCTTCTGGCCGTCACTCTGGCCGGGCCGCGGAGTGCCCCCACTTCAGTC
Source organism: Tylopilus subfusipes (assembly GCA_038091275.1). Lineage (NCBI taxonomy): Eukaryota > Fungi > Basidiomycota > Agaricomycetes > Boletales > Boletaceae > Tylopilus > Tylopilus subfusipes. The sequence goes on from JBBPOB010000214.1 coordinate 19,426, forward strand.
GGCGATAAAACTAGCCGGCTTTCCACGGCGCGAGTGGCAGACCTTGGAATAATGATATGTTTCTAGTCAGTGCATACTACTCTTCCAGATGAGGCCCTCGACTCTCGCCGTCTTCGTTGTTTCGTCGTCCATCGCGCTTGCGAGAGCACGGTTATTGTACTCTGGCCCCGAAGATCCGTATGCATTCCCAAAGTATCGCGTCACCTTTCTCAACGACTTGCCCGTCGTGAATGAAACCGCACAACGCTGGATCCAGGATGGCTTGCGAGGCGGTGAGCAGGAGTTCCTTGGCGAATCATGGGACCCACCTGCGTGGTACTCCCAGGCCGCCATGAAGGAAATAGCCAGCTCTGAAACCGGAACCTTCCACGAAGCACCTAATGTCTGTATGTTCGACATTCCCTTACGGGCTCACAGAACTAACGTTACTCTGGTCCAGCGCAGTCGGAGACCTCTGCTTATTCTCTCCAGCACATGAAAATTGGCCCAGACAACGAGTTCCTCTGCCTCATTCCTCCTGCACGTGACACAGGTACGACAACAGAAGACTTCGATGGTGACGCGACACTTCGGAATAGTTGGTCGCTGCTTCAACCGTTATCCGGAAAATGTCTTTACGTGCGATCGTCGTATCTAGAGGCGCTGTCTATTTCTGATTTTACCCGATAGCATCGACAATCGTGGTTCACGTACTCTTATTGCCACAACCAGGAAATAAGACAATTTAAAGAGCTCATTCCCACGCAGCCGCCCACAGGTAACGCATGTTTTAATTTAGGCTTGGCGTTCTCAAATAATGCCATATATCAGGACCATATGAACCTGCTGAGGACCCACAGGTAGCTTTCCACGATCTCTTTGAAAATACATTCTAAGATCTATTCAGTGGGAAGCGTTCACGCTGGGTCGTTCCCCAGTCGCACCAGACAACGGAGCAGATGTGGTTGTCGCTGATCCACTTCCTCATGCTGCAAATTTAGAAGTTGCACACGGACCAGGTTCTCGTTACCTTGTACAGCGATGGGGTGATGGCACATTCTGCGATAAAACCGGAAAGCCTCGTGAAGTCGAAGTTCAGGCAAGTTGAATCAGTCCCTTGCTCCAAAGTCGCTTCATGAACAATTTTCAGTTCCACTGTTCGATGACGATGGCCGATTCTATACTTCTCGTCCGAGAAGCGAAAACATGTTCCTATGTACTCGTGGTACAAACGCCGCGCTTGTGTGGTGAACCTGGGTTTAGGTCCCGACTAGAAATACGCGACGAATCCCTCATCCGTTGCCGGCAAATCATCGACCCAACTTCCGACCATGTCTCTCCTTCCGAGTCAACGCAGCTTGAAGAGAGACAAACAGGCGACCAAGTGTATCCGAATGAGTCCGACTACCCCCTACATCTTAATCGAGGATCTCGCTTCGTGATACCTACCTCGGCGCCGCTCCAGAGTGAATCAAACTCCGGTGATAAAGGTGACGGCGAATGGGACGACTTTTGGAAACGGGCCGTGGAAGCTTTGATGAAATCGCCTGAAATTCAAGGGCTCACCGGCAACAACCCGCAAGTCTTTCTCGACCGTGGCGAAAATGGCGAAATATTCATCGAGATTCTGGAAGAAATACCTATGGATGGAAATGGGGATGGCACAGTACACGGTGACGTGACTGCTGAACAGTATGCACGTTTAACAGACGTGCTGCGAAATGCAGTCTTCGATACGAGGCATGATGGAGGAACAATGAAGGAAGGCGATCAAGATGAGGAGGAAGAGGAAAAAGAGGAAGAGTTCCGTAACACAAGAGATGAGTTGTAATGTGGGTTGAATCTATTATTTGGTTCGGTCTGACGGCCTGAATGCTATCTGTGTGTCGAATTTCGTCTAGACGTTCAAAGGTGCGAACAAACTTCGAAGCAAGGTGAGGGGAATTTTATTCATATCCGTGCCATGAAGTCGGATGCATCAAATTCACTGTCAATAGTCAGGCCAGTGCGTAAATGCGGCCTTTTTTTCTTGTACTGCTGGCCAGTCCTAATTCCCGCACAAGCCATCAACCAACCAAATGGACATTCTGCAACCCCTCCAATCGGAATTCCGCGAAATTATTTTTCGCGCATAAACTAAGTAATTACTTAGCGGCTTCGCGTTCCGCTCCCCGAGACCTGGTATTCCGCTTTGTGCCCAGACTACTGGGTGGGCGCAATTCGGAGGCACAGAAGCGTTGTTCCCTGTAAGTACGCCTAAGAGCCGTTCCATTTACCAACTCAGCAGTCAACCTCACACCGCACTCTTTTACCGGCCATGGCACACCGAAGTCCCTGATATTCGAAGTGTTCCATCTACATCAGTGAATCCTGTTGAAATCACGAAATCCCTGAACTTTACTCCGTTTTTCCAACGCTCATTCACACGCAGGCTTCATCTCAGAAATTCCGGAACTTGGTCAAACATATCACAGTGTCACAGTGCGGCATAGAAGAAGGTCAAGTTTGTCCATCTCTAAGTATTTTCTGTGCTTCTGTGGCGGGTCAGGGGTCCTCTCGAAGTCTTGGTTATCGATAATCGTGCGCTTATCACCCAGTACTTTCGGTCGTTCAGATCCCCCACCGTCTCCTCCATCTTCCACCGGCTGTCTTCCATTCGCGTGTTCCCATAAATTCTGCGCCTTTGAGAATGCATTTCTTTGGCCAGATCCTGTGCGTAACTCGTATAACCAATTCACACTTTTTTATGATTTTTCAGCACCCATTGTTTGCCAAAAAGCATATGATCTGTTCCTCTGTGCTCGCAATGCTCCGTCACCCGTACAAAACGTAGCCACGTCTTCATCCTAACGTATGCCTCATGTCCCCATGATTTCATCTTCCGCCTGCAGCTCATGCTGTTGACCTGTCAGAAATCAATTGAAATGTTTAGATTGCCCCGATGGCTATCTGGTTGAAATCCACCCCTTTTTCCGCATGCGGCCCCGATCGATTTCCCCTGCAGTACACAGACAGCAAATCGGGTCCCTCCCACAGCGCGACACGAACGCGAACACGAGCATTTTATAGGGTACTGCACCACTCTCATTTCCCCTTTCCTTTTTTTTTTTTTTGCTCCAGAAAATCGTTCTATCTCCCACGTTTCGGTGTGTTGCGCATCGCCTCGTTCATCCCCACGATGATCGTTCATCCTTGAGGAAATATTCAGATAAGGTTTTATTACCTGTTTCTTGAACGATCTGGAACCATCGCTAAACGTGTGCCTTCGATCATATTCAGATGATTTTCCACGTTGGATTGGTGTGACAAGGGCTCACCAACCTGGCCTCATCATAGCCAATTGCCAATTTACCGTTGGTCTGGGACAACTTCCCTGGAGTGATCCACCGCGCGTGAGGTGGGACACTGCCGACTCGGGAACAGGTAGTTCGTGTTTGGATCGTGATGCCGGCACGTCCGTTCGCTGTTCGACGTCTCATGTTTTTCTTGAACATTCACTCGCAGCAGCGAGGTAATGGTATGCTGCGGCGGGTGTCCCTTGTCTGTCTTTTCGTGTCAAAGGTACAATTTTCCTCGTACAGAACGGCAAAGGTGGCTCCATAATCTGGGGGTTCGATCGCCATGCCTGTACGGGCTCGCAATGGGATGGTATGGAAGCGTGGTTTCTGCATTAAAGTCGGCGGTCGACGGTGCTTTGCTGACATCTACACTTTACCCCTCTTGGCTGATGTATACGTTTTCCCAAGCCCACAGGGTGTTTTTTAAATCAAGCGACAGGAGCCCGCGACAA
>JBBPOB010000215.1:0-23184 GCA_038091275.1 Tylopilus subfusipes
CCACCCGAACGACACGAGGCTCCAGCGTGGACGAAGACAAGTCGGGTGTGGATCCGCTTCCGGATTGCTGTGTTTACGAATTACGGACAAGGTTCGGCTATAACAAAAGGGTTGATAAGATGGATCAATGCGGTTGCAATGAGTTGGGTTTGCATCGGACAACATGACCTAGTATCCAGTAGCTAACCTGGTACGCTATATGACAGTCGAAATATCGTGTATAAGAGGTAGAGGCTACCTAGTATGAAGCGCTCTTGGACACGAATTGAGTGACGTAGCACGGCAGTATTTAATGGATGCCTGGTATATTCTGGCACGCAGCGGGCTTCACCGGATTCGAACTAAGTTAACGTTATACAAATACCTCTCCAATGTTAGTGGCTGACGTGTCAGCGCTTCAGCTTCGGCCAGTGGGAATTGCTCAGCATCATGGACGTGAGGTGTTGTCGTGAGAACCTGCTGGACGGCGAAAATCGTGTGGGGTAGCGATGTGTCGTGTGCCACTGATCTGAGAGAGCGTGAAATTGCGTTGTCGTTTTACAGAGTCTCTCACCAGCCAAATGACTCTAAGCGACTCCGAAAGGAAGTGTGTGCCTGAACTTTCTAAACTGGACACCGCTATGGCGCCATAGTGGCTCGCTTGAACTGTAGATGCTGCACTGTTCGTTTCGTCCGGACCTTGCCCGTATGCTGTTTCTGCATCCGACTAGTACCGTATCGCATCGACTGCCCGCTTTGGGTGAACGCTGTATGGTGGGCTTGGATTGTTTCCCGGAATGGAAAGACGGGGACCCGAATAGAGATCGCTATTTCAAGGGACCTGCTCCTCCCGACGAGATCCCCCGTCAATAGATCGCTCTGTCAAACGGGTTGGTTGCCTCCCTTTTCTCAATCTTTCATCTCGAGCGCTTCATGTGGATTTTCCATTGACCCCACACGTCATTACACCGCGCGGTCGCCACGTTTCTTGCCATCGTGTAAAGCGGCTGGTGCCAAGCAGATATAAAAGTCTCACCTCCATACCGTCACACCGTGACCCGAATCTTCCCCGTACATGTAGGTGCGACTATTTGATTCTTGGGATCATGTCCTGATCGTTGGTTCTAGTCAGCCAGTGCAAGCTTTGAGCTCGAACCACACCCTTCATCCAACACACGTTCGCTTCTGTCTGTATAATATCACTCCAACGACTTACACTATACCCTTGCCAAAGTGCGCCCTTTGACCTCGTTGACTAGCCATGCACGTCAAAGAACAGGTCAAAGGATTCGTCCATGACGTCAAACGCAGGTTGTCGCAGAAACACAAGCGCGACACCCCGGCTGCTGACAGTTATGACTACTCGAGTGCAGACACCCTCTCCCAGCAAGATGATTCTTCGTCCTCCTCCGTCTCTACGCAGTCTAGCTCTGAAGAGCACGGTAGATTCCTCAAGTTCATCCGCCGCACGGCATCTACGAGTTCAAAGAGGCACAGCCTGTTCCAGAGAGCCAAGAGAGTGGATAGCAAACGCTACAGACTCTTTTCCGCGCCAGCTGCGCCGTCGGAGCGCATGGTTGAGCCCAACTACAAAGTATACAAACAACCAGCCAGCTTTCACGCGCACGGGTCGGCTGGATTGAGCCGAGATATGTCTGGTGGGCGGGCGACGCTGGCGTCCAAGGACTACTCGGACGTGATTGACGTTAGTGCGCGGGGATCAAGCTCGGCCAGGACGGTTGATCGGGATACAATGTCTCTGTCACAGCCACCGTTTGACAGAGAATCGTCGGATACGTCCGCAACGCTCGTCACGACCGGATCCGGCTCCAAGTCCGGCTCCGGTTTCAACGGCGAGGATTCATACTCCGACGAAATCTCCGAAACTGCTATCCCCGACCCCGACCCCACCCCTTCCTCCACTCCTGCTCCTCCCATCCTTCCGATGACTGACGTCCCTCGCGACGAGGAGGAGATCACCCTCGCACACCCTTCTCCCCCTCCTCCCCCCCCGCACGTCTCTCAAGCCCCACGCACAGCGACGCCAGTAAGATCCCAGTCTGCAAGTCCCGCTCCCGCGGTAATCCCCCGCCTAACCGCACCGAGCATGTTCCTTCCCATCCCGAATGTACGCCTCGCTTTCCCAGTCTCACATCCTTTAGTGTGGTGGTTGGCACCCAGGAGGTCCTCGCGCTCTTCCATTGTGTCCTTCCAGTCTGTGTCTCCGCGTTCGACGTGGACCCCTTCGCATTCCGCCTCCACATTTCCTCTTTATTCGACTTTCCTCCCTCTATCATCCCCACGTTCGAGGATCAGCTGATGCCATCATGACCACTCGTTTCTGTACATACCTCTCTTTGTCATTCGGTCTCGGAGCTGACCTCGTTTCTAGACTGATCCCCTCAGTGCGCTGTTAACAAAGTACGTCCCCGCAGAACAAAGGCCACGGAGGGACGTGCCAGGAGAGCATGCAGGCAGAGACGTACATGAGATGGTCGTGAGTTGTTTGCACAAAATTTCTTCCTTTTTTTCAGTCCGCCGCACTCCAACTTTCGCTTCCATCCCTTGCATGCTCTCCCTTTATCTTCATCCGTCACGTACGCATTCTCATCATAGCTCTGTATCTCGTATCTGTACGCACTCCTTTATTATTATGCTTTCTCTCACTCTTTTCTTTTCTGTACGATCATCAATCCCCCCTCTTTTGAGAGGGTGGTGGTGTGTTTCGCTGCTGTACCCCCCAAGAGTGTAGCGAGGTACTTTTAAATGTCAAAGCATTCATGACCTCGCGCCATTAACACGCTGATCCGCCACGCAACGAGTGATACCATTTTAACAGCTTGTTTTGGTAGATGTCCAATTCATGGCGCGCCTTGGCAAAAATGGCGCGCGACAAGATCGTAACAAGTGATCCCGAGGATTTGGGCAAGATCTTGGACGTGAGTTGCGCTCGTACCCTCGAGTTCCATGCCCGTAGCTCAATCGTTGCTGCCCAGCTCTGGTCCCTTCGCCTCTTCTCCCTCGCTCGCCTCCGTCTGACGAACCAAGCCTCTGCAGAATGCACCAATTTGTTCGCGGTCCTAAACGCTGTTCATGCTACGCCCCTACCCGGCACGTTCCCCGGTTCAGGCTCCTTGCCCCCACCCGTGCCTCACCCTGCTTCCCCCGCCCCCGCGGCACCCTCACCCCTCTCGCCATCCGGCTTGAGTGGCCTCGCTCAACTCCCGGGGACGCCTTCCCAAAAGCCGTCCTTGCTCTCGCCCTCGCTCGCCGCGACAACGCGACAAGGCACCAACGAGCTCTCGTACCCGTTCGAACTGATCGTGTTCCACGCGCGCGTGCATTATTGGTCGGGAGATCCGTTGGCGTACGTCGATGCGCTGAGTCGGATTCTAGCCAAGTGCAAGGAGAAGGCGGGGGAGGAAGGGCGGACCATCACGCAGCGGAAGGGACTTGGGAAAGCGGTCAAAGCGCGTGGGGGAGGGGATGTCGAGAATACTCCTCGATCGGAGCATGTGAGCAACTACGAAAGCAAAGAAGACGCTGAAGAGAGCACGGAGGACACCGAGGTGCAAGAGGAGGGGGAAGACGAAGACGACGAGGTCCTCGCCGCAGCCGAAGCCAATCTCTCCATGTGGCTTGAACGCATCGCGAGGGTCTGTCTGATTCTCGCGAGTCAGATGATCGAGATGAACGTAGGCACCCTATCTTTTTTTTGCTTCCACCTCAGAACGCCTTTATCTGCGTCGCTCACGCGTTCTGGGTCTCTTAGGACTACCAAGCGGCGATCAACTTACTAGCACCCCTTTGCATCCATCGCGCTGCACCCACTTTCCTGCCAACACCCTCTCCGGCACTCCATTCGGCCCTCGCACGGGTCTACCTCCTCTCCGGAAACCTCCAAAAAGCAAAGGAATACTTTTCCATTGCCGCCTCGGTCGCAGCGAACAGCCCAAACGGGGCCGACACCGTCGCCATGAATACCGCGTTGTTGGCCGCCGCGTCTGGCGACTGGACGCGCGCCGAAGAAGCGCTCTCGGAGATGGTCGCCAAAGACCCAGGAAACTTTCAGGTGAGTCATGGACACTCTCGGCAAATCGACACGAACGGAGAGTGGCGGTGACACGTTCAACGACGTTTTTCCTTTTCACAGGCGATCAATAACCTCGCCGTCACGCTTTTGTGTCAGGGAAGAATCAAAGAGGTAACGCCGACGTGGACGTTTATGTATTCCGCACGATGGCACTGACGGTTTTCTCGTCCGATGGGATTTCAGGGCATCGATCTCCTCGAAGCGGCGTTGAAGACGTCGCCGTCCTCCGTGGTCGTCGCAGAGCCGTTCTTGTTCAATTTGTGTACGTTTCCTTCTTTCCGCTGATGCTGATGGGCCGTGCGATGCTCACGGCGATATCGCATCCGTAAGCTACTATGTACGAGCTTCGCTCGACCGCCGCTATCGACAAGAAACGCGGGCTCCTGATCGAAGTCACCAAATGGAGTGGCGATGGGCTCAAAACGTCTTGCTTGAAGATGCCTTCGAGTTAGACGTGTCGTTATACTGTGTTCTTGTTGCTCCCTTTTTTGTTACGCGTGTCACAACCCTCTAAATTATGCGCCGATCGAAATGATCCCATGATGTGATGAGCGTCATGTGTGTGCCACGCCCCAGATCTGACGACGATCGCGTCAAGATGTTTTCCACTGTTCGAGAGAGCATGCAAGGTAAATTCCAATTGACATAGGCTATTGCGACACAACACGACGCGGTGACGATGGACATGATGCATGATATACGGCAAAACGCGACAAGAACTATCGTAATGATGTAGTCGGAAAGGAAAAGCTGAAACGCTATCATGATGCTGCGACAAAGTAAAACGCGTAGTAAAGTAGGTTAGGGTATGCAAAGACCCACTTCTAAAAAAAGGTATTCCTGCTGTTAAAGTCATGGAAAAAAAGGATCAACAAGAAAGGGGACATGCATGGGGGCGTGATGATATCGTTGTCGTTTGGATGCTTTCTGTGCAGGGATCATGCGTTGCTTTCACTGATGGGGGGAAACACGGGTCTTGATTGGCGACGAGACAAGAGTGGTTAGTCATGGTTGTTCCTGGAGGCAAGCTTGGATCCGCGCACATCCGCGCAAGGACGTCCAGAAGTGTTTACATGCCTGCTTGTCGGTTCAGCATGTAAAACTGAAGATCCTGCCAGCCTATACCGCACGTTCACGTGTTATCAAAATCCAATGTCACGGATGGTTACAGAACGCTACTACTCACCCCCTCCAACACGACACATGACTTTCTTGGTCGTCGTGCTTTCTCCGCCAGTGCGTCCTGATCTTGTCAAGGTCGTCAACCGACACGTCACAACCTTTCTGGAGAGCGAACTCGAAAAGGCATATGAGGCCCTAATCTCTTCGCCTTCCTTTGGTATCATTTTGAGTGGCCGGTCGACGCGTTCGATGAGGAGCCCATGAGGGATTGCATTCACTACGGCCGCAAACTCCGTGTCGAGCGGATCCTTGGGGTTCCCTGGGACGTAAATATTCATGGGACCATCGAGGGATGGGGTATATGCACCCGCGCGCGATACAGACCTTGATGGCGTCCGCGTGGTCGATGCGTCTCGGTAACTCGAGGGTGGTGCCTTGACCCCCGTAACGGATGGTCGACCAGAACGTGTACCAAATCCGGTGTATACCGGAACCTGCTGCGCTCGCGTTTTGAGCATCGCTTCGGGGGTCTGTGCTCTGGAGGCAAACCCTTTACTAATCTCAGTCAGAGGGCTTTCGGGTCGATAGAATGACATTGTGGACGAGGGTCTCGACTCAGAGGACACGTGTACGCTAGGGAGGGGTATCCTGGATCGGCTAGGGGGTCGTGGAGGAGGGATACGAACGCCGCTCGGCGTGCGTGCACGCGTGTTATTGGAATTGCTGGGTGATGAGGCGGAATGGGTAAGAGCTGGGGAAAACGCGCGTTGCATCAGGGTTGTGAGTTCGGTTTCGTCACTGTCGTCTTCTCCACCTGGTTGCCTTGCAGATACAGAGCGCCAATGCAACGCTGGACCAGGAATCCAGCTCGGGGTTCGAGGTCTTGGACGAGGCGTTGTGCCTAAATTTGGTGTTTGGGCACGCGAAGGCGGCCTCGTACCAGGCCCGAGTAAGGGAAGTGGAGGGATCGACGAGTTGGACGATGGAGCAGTTGATATGGATGAAGTGACAGGAGACCATGGTCTTGAAGAGGCATTGGAACTCCGAGACAAGCTACGCTGAGGTGTTACAGGAGCTAATGGCGCATGTTCCGGGGTGATGACTGATTTCGCAGTTGGCCGTTTCGGAGTGGCGGGTTTGACGGTCGTCATACCTTCGTTATCGACCTTGGTTGAAGGATTCCAAGGCTGTTTGGGAAGCTTGGCCTTTATTGTGATGTTGTTCGATTCTTGCGTTCGCTTTAACGAAGGAGAGGACTCAGGCGTCAGGCTCTGGCTGTGTTTGTGTCCCTTCTCCGCTGTTTCTCGATTGCCGTGGAAGACAAAAAGCGAAGAACGTTGTTTTCGGATAGTCTTTGTCTTGGCCGGCTCTGAGGAAGGGGCTGCTGACGACTCTCTCGATACCGGTAACGGAACAGAGGGTGTGGCAGGTGATCTGACGGATCCAACGATTTTTTTGGCAAACTTTCTCAAAGGCGACATAGACCTTGATAGCGCGCTGGAGCGATTTGATGTACCACTTTTCCCGCCTGCGCTTGGAGGTGTCGCGAGGTAACCGTTGGTAGTGCGGCCAGACTTGGAGGAGCCAGTCTCGCTCGGCGCTTGATCTGTGCGAGTCAGGATCTCTTGTACTCTGCCCATTTCCTTCTCAGTGCGTTCCATCCGTTCTTGGAGAACGCGCCACCGCTTCGACGCCTCTGCATGCCGCCGTAACGCCTCGCCATTCTTGGTGACTCGGTTCCTCACGCCATTGTCCATGATCGCGAGGACTTTAGTGGTGGCGGGCACGTAATGGCTGAGACAATGATCAATTTCACCGAAGAAAAGACGAGAGGTGAACCTACGCCTTCTTAGCTTGGAAGGACCCTAACAGGTTGTTGAACACATCCAGGCTAACTGGGGATTTCTCCGAGCGAACAGAGCTGGCGAACGACGCGCGTGACGTGTTGTCATCATATCTCTTGTGCACTTGCCATATGAAGTCCTGCAGAGGATGAGCACACACCCAACAGGGTCCCATTTATCAACACACCTGACATCGATTAACGGCCTTCTCCAAACTGGTCATCATTCCATCTGCTTGCTCGGTGACGGTGCGAAATACTGTGATCCATTTGTCCTCCTTGAGTTCTTGATGGAGCTCGTCGGTCTCATGTTGTACTGCATCCCACTCCGCCTGTAGTGCGGCATGCTTTCTGAGCATAACGGTGCGTTCCGAGGGGTCACTGAGTGAGTCGTCCTCGGAAGGTCGGAATGGAGTTATGGATTCGTTGATGTCTTTCATGCCTTGCTCGATGGATTCGAGGCGTTCGTTCATGTTAATGATCGCATTATCAATCTCTGCCGTCGTTTTGGCGTCCACACCCTCTGCTTGTGGCTTGTGTCGAAGTTCTTGTACCTCTGCGCGACGACATGGATGTCAGCGTTGCGCGGGTTCACACCGGAACAAGGTGACGAACCGAATATGCGAGTCTGAACATCGGACACGGCGTATGAGAGCTCTGTGATGTGCGTCGAGATGGCCAACAAGCGAATGTCCCTGAAAGAGAGCGCTTTCTTGAGCATCGACCACCAGACCATGGCGTTCGAAAGAGGAGAGTAATAGACGACTCACTCTTGACTCTTCCGTTTTCCCGTGCGTCTTGGTAGCAGAGCGCGGCTCGCGGTGATCGTGATATTCTCTGTGATGAGACGCATGGCAGATCGTTTCACGTAAGTTTCCAAAAGACGCGAGGTGCCTCGAGGCCGGAGGCTGCAAGACAAATTGGAGTGATCCGTGCTTACCTTCATCTGCTGCCGTCAAGGAGAGGCTGGATGATGACGCGGAGCTGCTAAGGGTGCTCGTGGCCAGGGCAGGGGAGGGGTCGAGCGAGTGGTATTGGGAAAGAGGTGTCGAACCGGTCGTCGTGGGGGTGAGGAGAGCCATGGAAGAGTCGGTGTCGCTCAGACCAGCGAAAAGGGAGGATCCGCCGAGTCTGCGTTAGAGGTGCTTGTGTGCGATCGAACGGCGGTCAGACGCGACGGACCCTCTGATTTGCTAGGATGGTCGGGCGTCGTGGACGACGTGTGGAGCAGCGAGCGAGGCAGTTTTGTGGTGGTGGGACAACGGCAACTCGTCATCGCAACAGCAACCAAACTATGTATATTAACGGACACGACTACAAGTCCACCACCATCGCCCCCGGCTGCCTCACAACCACCGCACCCCTGTCCACCGACGCTGGCAGCGTTTGCGGTGGAAGGTATCCCGATTCCAGCACCTGCTTCTCATCTCTCTCCTTGGCGCGCGCACGCCAGTGCTCCTCCAGCCCCATCCGAGCCTCCTGATCCGCCTCGCGGACCATCGTGACCCGGGACGCTCGCCAACGAACCGGGTCCATCGTATTGTAGTAGCCAGGAGCGAGTCCTTCCAATGCCCAGAGTTGGCTCGTTTCTAGCACGTTCTCAGATTCTATGTTCAGCGCCTTGTCAACATGGCTTGTGAGCAAATGATGCCGCAGAAGTTGAGGATAGTAGCGGCCAGCGATCAGGTTGAGCGACAGCACAGCTTCATGCCCAGGCGTGAGGATCGCACGGAATTTATATCCATTCGGAGGGGGTGGCAGCGGGAATGGCGATGAAAGAATAGGTTGTGAGAGTTGCTCGTTCACGGAACGTTCTTTGGTTTTCGGATTCGTGGGCGGGACTCCGTCGACGGCAGGAGCACTTCCTTGCGCGTTTCCCGAAGAGTTAACCCCCTGTCCGCTGGTTCCATTTCCCACCGTCGCAGGCCCCTCAACTGCCTTCCCCTTGCCTTTTCCACCATCAACGCCGTTCGCGCCTTCTCCCGGTAGATCCCCCTCCCAGTCTTCATCGACCAGTTCGTAGAGCATTCCTGTAGCTCTACATTCCTTCCCCGTTGAACCACCGGGTCTTGGGATGTCCGTCACATAAAGTCCGTCAATACGCATGAACACGCCCCGAGTTTCAGCTCCCACCACCACTTCACTGTCGCCCTCCGCAGCACTCAACATCTTCGTATATTCCGCCGCTTGGCGTGATGGACCGGCTGGGGGCAGAATATTCTGTGCTCCCTTGGGAGCTATCTGTGATCGCGACAGTTTAAGCCGTACAAGCTCGTCAGTCCAGATGCGCTCAGCTCCCCACCACAATCCTTGATAGCGTGTTTGCGTTACCGTCTGGGTGAGTGCGAAAGGGACTGGAGCAGAAATGGAACTGGAGTGTGAGTATGACGGGAAAGACGGCAGATTGCTGGTTCCAGCACTACTAGTGGCATTCGCGAGGTTGGCATTGAATGTCATACTGGCGTTCATCACCGAGTCAAGTGATCCCCCGGCTCGAGTACCAGGTAACGACGGGGAAGAAACACTGGACGGTGGAATGGAGAATTTGTATTCCCAGTCGTCTGTCGGAGCCCAATAACCAGCAAGGTTAGCAGCAATTTGGACGGCCAGTGCATAAGCTGCAGCAGCTTCGACGAAGGTGGATTTGTCTGTAGGTCGGAACGAGTCCGTGTCGGTGTTCATTTGTTCTAGGGGAACACGGTGGATCGCCTGGATAAGTTCGTCCGACGGTGCGTGAGCTTGGTATGGAAGAACCTGATCAGCAGGGATATAATAGGAATATGGGATTCCTAACAGCTTCATTTTGTATGACAATGTCTGAATGACGGTCCAAGGCACTTTGTTAACCTCGTTTCCGTCTTGTGTGACTTTTGAACCGTCGTCAGGTTTGGCTCCGCCGGGGGGAGTGTTCTCGCTATGGACCGGGTGTCTTATAGCCTCGGCTTTCATCCTGGCTTCCTCGACTATGCCAGGCCAGAAGGCGATGGCATCGTTGTCACCTGAGAGTCCAGGTATCGGAGGGTGTAGAGCGCACCACACCAACTCTCCATCCCTAAACCATTTTCTAACGTGAACTCCTTCTGCGTAAGCGGATCGCAAATCAGCGTTACGTTCCCTGAGCATACTCTGCTTCGGACCCTGAGCTTGCTTCACGGGGCGGGGTATACGGCGAATGGCTGCATAAGGCTTAGTTCGTTCGCGAGCTGCAGAGGGAGCTGCGGCAAGGGCCTTCCCAGTGGCGGCACGGGGCGCCGCAGAAGGCGCAGGCAAAGGGGTTGATCGCCTGGGAAGGAGGCCCATGGATGCGGTGACTTCACGCTGGGGTTTTTTGTTACAATATTTGCAGTTACAGTTGGAACGAACGAGATTCGGGTCCGTAAGTAGCCATAGTGCATGAGGGATGAATTCCGGGACTGAACGGAATCGCTTGGCGTGACGGGAACCTAGGTCGAAAAACTCTGGTGAGGGATATAGAATAAGGCAGACGAGGAGACACACCAATAAGATAGGCATCGTGTCGGGGAGTGGTTGCGGGGCCTTTATTGTGATCAAACATCTGATAACCGGCAGGCCAGCCACGAAGGACATAGTTCCGCCCAACTAGCATGGGGGACGCATCAGCAAACGATTCTACCAAGAACAGGATATCAATGTACGTGGTTTCTTGAGTTGGATTGCCAGACTGGCACCAACTTCGCACCTCCACTTTATTGAAAGACTCTCATCGATGGGGACAAGCCGCATATAGTTGACATTGCCTTCGCTGTCAACGACGCGAGTGGTATTTGTGGGCCACTGGCTTTCATCACCGTCTGAGAGGGGGAAGTCTATGTAGGTCGGGTGTGGCGGCAGAACGTGCGTGGAGGATATCGTTCGCGACATGGGGATGACGGCGACGTAACGCTGGCCCAAGAGAACGAAAACGTGTGAACGTATTAGTCAGCGGCCAGTGCAGACAAACAAGCTGTCACAAGTCCCACCTTTTCTTTTCGCCGCGATTATCTACGTCTTGCATCCTCGTCTTAGTGGCATTGGCGTTAAACGACACGGCAAGAACGATGGGTACTTGGTACATATTCGTCCCTGCAGATCATCTACTCGTGTACCCCATACAGTTGATGTTTTGATAGGGTTCGTACATTTACACTGGAACAAGGAACATGATCTTGCTTTAACACATACAAAACGTCGCAGGACCAAAGAACACGATGAAGAGCGCTTAAGCACCCCATTCCTGGTGATCTTCCGAAGCAGTGTCCGCATCGAAGCGAACATCGCCGGTCTCAGGGAACCAGCCCCATTTTTCCACACTAACTCTACTTTCCCCAACCATGCCGACATTCACCTCGATCCCCTCTGCTTCCAGCAGGCGTTGCTGCTCATTGAGTCCGTGGATTGAGATGACACCTGACGTAGGGATGACCCGGTACCATGCAACTGGCGGGCTCGTGTGCGAAATGAAATTGACCGCTACAGCAACCAGTTACGATGTCATAGGAGGCTACTTGCAGCGACAGGCGGCACTTGCCTTCTCGGACCCGACGCCCTTGACTAGGAAAGCCCACGAGTTGAGCAATATGCTCTGGTAATGCAGCACGTTTGGCTTATCAGCTGTCCACAAAATACCGTACGTACGTGTTGCTACTAACCACACGTAATGACCTTTCTGGGCGGGATGGCTCTGACGATTTGATACACCTGGAGAATTCGGACCAACACATACAACGCAATCCATCAAGGACTCACTGCAAGATTCAAGTCCTTGGTTCCGAGGTGCCTGCTGGCCATGTCTTGTGCTGAAATCGAAAGGGTGCCAGGGAAAGGACCAGCGGACGGTGGAGGCTGTATCGGTGTCGACGCTGTCAGGATTGCAGCAAGGGCCGTGGTTGTAGTCATACCAGAGGAATATATATTGATTGACGAGACGGGTGAAGTTTGCGGCCTGAAGCGCCAGCCAAATGTAGGATGTAGCGTTCGCCAACACTCTCAGCGCTCAGCGCTCAGCTCTGAATGGAGAGTACAATGAGCGTAGATCCATTTAAATTCCGTGTGTGGGTAGTCACGTGAACCCCTACGGGATGTGGTTGGTTAAATCGGCTTTGTCAGTAGCAGTCGACTGCAACCGGAACGGGCTCCGAGTTGCCGATCGATCCAGCTTCGTCAATGCTTTGCTAGCCTCGTCGTCTTGTTCGGGATGCCTACCAGTACGCAAAAGAACATAGAAGACGAGTCCGCAGAACTCAGGCAGTTCAGGGAGCAGTGGAAGGAGGAGGTACGACAACGGCGGGAAGAACAAGCCACCACAGCGGAACACAATCAACACAAAGTGTCTTCCCCCGATGCACACGCCTGGTCTCATGCCTCTCCTCACGCTGCTCCGCTCGAGCCCGAAGCCAAGCCGCTCGCGACGAGGTCTGTTCCTGGCGCCTCATACCAGGCTCTGCATATGTCGCATGGCCAGAGTCCTCTCAGCGGAACCATCGCACGTGCCGTCGAAATATATCGCAGCGCTGTGCAACATGAGCAAGAAAGCGACTTGGACGAAGCGCTGAGGTTGTATCGCCAGGCTTTTCGACTCAACCCAGATGTCGACCGTGCATACTTCAAGGAAGAGCAGAGGCTGCAACAGCCAGGTCGCTCTGCTGTCGGCATGGGCCACACGAAGACGGCATTTGGTGGCAGAGGTGATAGAACCGAGGGCAAAGACAGTCACATCACGCGGCCTGCAGAAGGCAAGGAGTCGGCGCGCACGAATGGAATTCTCTCCAAGGTTCTGGAGAAATTCCCAGAAGCGTTGACGTTTGAGCCCGAGGATGATCGGGAGGGTGTGCCGATCAATATGATCCCGGAGGAGTTACTCTTGTACATCCTGCGCAGTCTCGACACGACGACCCTGGAGCGCTTCGCAGCTGCGAGTCGTAAGGCGCGCGTCCTTAGTCTCGATCCGTTAATATGGAGGTATGGTTTTTTCTCATCCCAGGACACAAGTGTGACTGTTTCCAACGATAGGGACTTTGTATATTTGGCGTATAAAGTACCACAAATTCCCGAGGCTGTCGCTGTGCAAGCGATAGTCGATGGATATGGTTCCAACTATCGGCAAACATACATCGAACATCCAAGATTGAGATTAGATGGTGTATATATTGCCGTATGCCACTACGTGTGAGTGTTTGATACCACGTCCCATGCCATCTGTCGAATGACTCTCTTCCAAGTCGAAGAGGTCTCGGCGAGAACGCTTGGGTCAACGTAGGTTGCGAACTCTGACCACCGACGAACGTCGCTCATACACGGGCATAGGTCAGCCACCTCATTACATACCACCGCTATCTGTAAGTAGTCTTCTCTCGCTCTCCTCGTCAACGCTGACCTGCCTCAGTCGGTTTTTCCCGGACGGACAGGTTCTCTCCCTTTTGGCTAACGAGGAGTACCAGCCCGCACTCGTTATACCCATGCTGAAACCCTCGTTGCGCATGAAGGTTACAATTTCCCCCACGCTCCCCAAAGAAGTCACTCACCCGCTCGCTTGCCACAGGGGTTCTACATCGGTGACTGGCGGCTCGAAGGCTCGAGCGTCCTCATCACCAACCTCGTCGAGAGGCACCTACACCCGACGCCCGCTCACCCTTCCCACTACACCCACGTCCCTCCACCGACGCGGTACCACTTCCAGATGACGCTCACGCTCCGC
Source organism: Tylopilus subfusipes (assembly GCA_038091275.1). Classification (NCBI taxonomy): domain Eukaryota; kingdom Fungi; phylum Basidiomycota; class Agaricomycetes; order Boletales; family Boletaceae; genus Tylopilus; species Tylopilus subfusipes. The sequence goes on from JBBPOB010000215.1 coordinate 13,732, forward strand.
TCCAAACCGCTCGGTCGATGGAACAAACTCGACCTCGTCTCGTACGAGTCAGTGAACATCGAGGATGGGGAGGTCGTGCCGCTCCCCTTGAAGCACGAGCGGTCGTTTTGGTTCTCCAAGGTCAAGAGTTGGCAGGGTTATTCATAGGCTCGTCCGTGGGCTCTTGTGCCGCCGTTGTCGGTGGCTCTGATCATGACGATTCTTTCCCTATGCGGCATAGTTGACCATCCTTAGAGAATATACCACCGTTTGTTTTGTATCAAGGGTGATATCCTGGTCGTCGTTGACATCGGACATACGCTGCCTAGCGTTAACTAAGTGAATGCACTCTGTAGTGGGACGCAGCGGGCCAGACGAACAGACATGCATCGAACCGCAGTCGATTAGGATGTGAAAACGAAGAAACGGTTCATATATGATACAGCTACGTCTGAGCTACGATAACCCATGTATTTCGATTACTTCTGTCCTTGCTTTATACTCTGTCTTCTACAAACTACTACTGCCAGATCAGTCTCGCAACTCTTTCCTGTAAACACAAATATGTAGCGGGTGAAGGTAAGGTGGGGGTGGGAGAACGAAACAAACGAGCGCCGGAACGGAAGGAGAGGTACGATCCTCGTAGAGAACCACGGGGCACATCCAGAACAACGGTTTCCCATTAGGACCACAGAAAACACAATGAGATGCAAGGAATACGTGGGGACGAGTAAACAAGATAACGCGACGCGGCGAGTAAAGGGTATGGTAAACATGAATGAGGGACTGTCATCGTAAGCAAGACATGCGATGTGTCAATGGTCAACCTAGGATCGTAATGTTTCGTGACTGGTCGGAGAGAAGGGTGATTAGAATGTCGCCTTGGAACGAGTGAATGGTGTATGTGTTTTTCGGGTCCTGGGTCGTGCGTCGACTGGAAAGCCAGTGCTCTCTGCAGAGGGTAGAGGAGGCGCGTGAACAGAACGTGCAAGCAATTCATGCCGCGCTATAGAGGAACAAGTTGTTCGTTGCAGCAATCTGCGACACGTCAGCATTCAATCTACGTGGTGGAAAAGGATGCTCACAGCGATCGTGTTCTCCCTCGGATGCCAGCTCGCGTGGAGAATTTTCTTGTTAAAGTCTAGTGTTTCCATCTGCATAGCATCCCTCAGACCACCTGGTCGACCGTTCTTTAGCCCATTCTTGTTCGGTAGCGGCCCACCAATCTTCTTTGCTTTAAACGCGGACTTGTCAGCTTGCAAGACGACATCACCGGTTGTTTCCGTGTCAAATATTCGGAAGAAGTTGTGGTACGATCCGGTGAGGACGTGTCTGGTGAGATAAACGAGATCAACCGTTATCTAATAGGGCAGAACAGGGGCACGCACTTGTCATCACCACCCCAGTTACACTCAAACTTGTCGAAAATGCAGTCATTTTCGTACAGATCGCAGAGTTTTCCGCGGAGGTGGTCGTGTATGGGAATCGTCTTAACCGGTCGCGACTCCATATTAATGTCCCAGATCTTTAAGGACAGATAGTCCCTCGATAGGATGTACCGCCCGTCATGACTGAATTTGACATCGGATATAGAGGAGATGATTTCGGAGAAGAATGAGCGTGCTGATGGATCTTCTTCCTCCTCGAAGCCTGTAAAACCCAATAAGAAGGGTAACTCACGGAGACACGTATAACGACGTACATTTTGCGTGACGATCACAGAGCGCCGAGTCGCGCATGTCCGCAAGCTTGATGTTACTCTTCGAACTCGAGTACATAAACAAGTTGCAATGTTGTGGATGGAACTCGGCGGCGGTGATGACCTCTGTAAGTTCCTCCATATTGACGGGTTTGATGTCTACGATGTCTGGCGGAGTAGGGTAAGTGGTCACGCGATTGGAATAGCTTGGATCGGAGACATACTGAAACTCTGGTCACTGATACCTAGATTCCACAAGTTGATACGGAGATCGTCTGCAGAAATGTAGGTTTCCTGGTCGGAATTGACGGAAATAGAATGGATGTGGTATGCATGGGCATTAGCATAGACTTTCCGGGGGATGGCGGCGATGATGTTGTCCTGCTGTACCATGCGGGGAAGTTTGAGATGTGAACGCAAGCTGGGTGGTGTAATTGGTCGCTGGCCCTCGTAATGGTTCGATTCTGAGACGACTCGCAGCGACTTTTCAAACACTTTCCAGAGCTTGATTGTTTTGTCTAGTACGGCCAGGAAGGCTAAAGCAGAGGCGACGACAGAAAGAGAAAGGGTGCATACCATTGGTGGACAAGAGGAAATGAGCATTGTTTTGTCGTTTGCACCACTTGATCTTGTTGATCTTTTCCTCGATTTCTAGAGACTTGAGGTAGTCGAATTCTGGTTCGTGCGATTGAAATTCCGTATAGAACTTGTATTCACAGCCTTTTTTCTGCACAGGCGTCGGCGTCGGGTGTGGCGGAGTGGCAATCGGTGTGAATCAGGTGCGCGAGGCAAGAGGGGAGGGTGCTCACCGACTCGTTCCGCTCGAAGAGGACGACACGGCCACCCTTGTCGCCCGTTGCAAGGTAGTTTCCGGTAGAGTCGAACTCGACGGTGGATATGATGTCGGCTAATCGAGGGAGGCGGATGAGCGATCGGGGCAGAGAGGGAGAGGAACGCACCTTCAGTGATGTCCTCTACCTCGCCCTTGTCGCCGAAACACTGGGCAAAGCGCCAGCCACCTGAGCCTGAGGGATCGATGTCCATCATGAAGGGATGAATGGGTCTGTGCGCGATATCGTGAGCGGTGTCTGAGTCTGGTTTTCTGCAGCGGTCGAAGGCGTCGGCTCGTCTGGCGAGTTGCTGCCAAGTTGTTGTGCTCTTGTTTGGTCGCACCACATCCCATCCACGCACCACAATGCCCATCGCTCCCATCGCCGGAAAACTCAGAAAGGGCCTCTGGCGCGACATCTCCGTCGCTCTCGGCCTCGGTATCGGCGCGGGCTACGCGTTCTGGTGCGCTGGCCCGCTCAGCCTTTTTTTTTCTCTGTCTAACTAGGTACAAGGTATGGCTACCATCTCAAAGCAGGTATGACGACACACATGCGCGCCGTAACTATGCTCAATCTCTGCAGTGCAACGCCGTGAGGAGTACTACCTGAAAATCGAGCGGGAGAGCGCACAGGGTCAAGCAGCATGACTGTTGCCGTTCGCCGAGCCTTGCTGCTCGAGAGACGAATATGTACAAATTCACCACCACTAGAATATACGGTCTATTGTCCTCGTCACGACTCCATTCTTGTGGCGTCCTCGGATGCGTGTGATGCGACTCAGGCCGACTTTCATAAAACAAGCGACAATGCCCATGGTATAAATAAGACGTAGTTAACGATCGGCATGATGTCCTTTTCGTAGATGAGACTAGTACGGTGCGCTCCGTGCGAGCAAACATTAAACATCGTTCCGATGAAATGAATAAACCTGATTATCTGAGCAATCCGAGTCTCTTAAGTTCCTCGCAGCTCGCAAACGTCTCTGCCTCGATCCTCTTCACCTTTTCCCAGTCCGTCCCAACGCCAAAGAATCCAATCTCGGCTTCTTTCCGTCTCTCCCGCTTGTTGATGTCTCGTTGACATTGCGTGTACAAATTTTGCGTGTACACTTGATCCACGTTGGACTCAAAGCGAGACAGTGCAGATCCTCGGCGGTACTGGCCCGTTGCAAGATCGGCAGCGATGTTGGGGTGTGTATAAAAGTCGCGCGAATTGACATAGTAATTTATGTGCAAGTTACCCGTCTGCCGTTCCAGGTCAAACCTCGACGACTTTGTGAACTGAAACCGAGGCTCCGGAACAGGAGGTGTCGAAAAGAGGTCCGGGAGCATGGACAGGAAGGAGAACGCGAAAAGGACGATAAGAGGGAGGAGTTGCATAAGTATCGACCGTGCCTGTGCTGGTTCGCCTTGCGTAGCTCCTTGTGGACGTCCGGTCGTATGTACGCGTGTGGTCCGAAATCCACCAGGCCCAAAGCTCGCAGTGAACACAGGTCCCCCGAATGGGCCGGGTGCGAAGGCACCACCATTCATACCCATGCCACCACCAAAGAACATGTTGAATAGGTCTTCGGGGGACATCTCTCCCTCAAAGCCACCGGCGAACGGTGAGGGTGAGAAACCGGGTGAGAAACCAGCTGACGACATGCCGCTGGATCGTGACTCTGGGTCAGAGCCGTGTTGGTCGAACGCAGCTCGCTTTTGCGGGTCTGAGAGCCAGGTTGAAGTGTGAACCGACGAAATATACGCAAGACCCACCTGATAGGACTTGGAATGCCTTCGAAACCACTGTCGAGTAGATAAGCTGAAACGCACGACGGAGAGAAACTAGTCCTGTGTGACCTACTCTTGAAAGCTTCATCGGCCCCCGGTGCTCCGTTCTTGTCAGGATGCAGAGCAAGCGCGAGCTATCAAGAGTCCATCTCAACAACCCACTCCGCTGCTGACCATCGACATGTATACCTTTCTATAAGCCTTCTTGATGTCAGCCTCTTCGCAGTCCTTCTTGACGCCCAGGATCCCATAGTAATCCGTGGGTTTGCACGCCCGGATCCGCTTCACGACGTTCAGTTGTTCGGCGGTATACCCCCTCTTCTCCCCGTTCATACCTCCCGCGGTCCCGTCCGCTTTCGCATCGCCTCGGCGTTTCGCCCCAGCAGCCGAAGGATGTGTCTCCGTCGATGACGATGACGCAGTCGTCGCATTCCCATTGCTCGCACCCGTACTGGAAGACGGACCAGCAGAGTCAATGGACTCCTTGAGTAACTCTGCTTCCCGCGTGGCGAAAAGGGAGAGCGATTTTTGGCAGAATTTATGTGCGGAGGGAAAGTTGCCTGCATCCATGTGCTTCTGGGCGATTCTCAGGCATTTGAGGGCTTCGTCTTTGTTGCTCTCCATCGTGTACGAGGATGATGGGCGCGCACGAGTGGTGGAGAAACGATGAAACCTAGTCTACGCTGGAAGTGGAGGGAACTTGTGCGGATGAGACGCTGTCAGTGGTGAGAACTTCGGCACTACTAGTAGTTGACACGTCGTCCAAGTCGTCATCAATGGTGTATGGAATAGAATAGATATATTCTAGTCCAAGCAACATTTAATCGAGAGGGTATCAAATTCTAGTAGACTCCAGGAATAAACTTGTACTTCACGATCGAACAGTACCGTTCCCAGTCTTTCCCATACTTGATGGAGCAGCGTTCAAAGTCACGCCCACAGCGATGAATGAGAACGGTGATGAAAAAGACAGAATAGAAATACGGAATGATGGTTGCTCCACCAATGACCACACCCCAACAGAAGGACATGACCCAGTCGGCGACGTAGTTCTAGCAGGATGTCAAGATATGCTCATGCGAGGTGACGCACAAGGGAAGACGTACAGGTTTGCGAGAGTACTTCCACCAACCATTAATCAAAAGGCGATTTCTGGGCACAAATTTAGCCAGCATATGAAGCAAGACTAACTAGCGAGCCTACCCGTGAGCAGTCTGGATATATTCTGGATTCTTGAGGGTGCCCCAGGGCAGCTGAGGGAAGGTGTTGCGGAACTTGGTAATACCCTGAGTCTGCATTTTAAAGCGGCTCTTTTGCGACATAGAGGTATCCCAGCTGTAGAGTTATCTAGTTAGAAGCAATGCATCTACTCGGCTGAGCAGAATCTTACATGTAGTACGCGGTGAGCAGTGTAGTAAACAACAGGACGTAGGTTGGAGTAGAGAATTGGTACTTGGAGGGGTCGTGCGAGGCCATGTAGACGACAGAGTACACATATGTCTGAAATAAGGGTTAACGTATCGATTTGCACCTACAGGACAACTAGGACGTACGAATGGGACACCAGCGAAGTTCCAGAAAATGACCATGAAGCCCCACTTCTCGTGGAACATATCCCAAGTTTGAGGAATACATTCTTCTCCCTTTCCACTGCGCACATGCATCAAGTAAGAGCTATTGACAAGATTAAGAACACATACCAAGCGTTCAGATAGAGCCAGGTAGCCAGAATCATGAAGGCCATATTCTAACCGAACTGAGCAAACGACGACCGTCAGGAAAAGAGCCGAGACTTACGGGCGTGACATAACCGTATTTCTCGTACTGATGGCAACCACCAGAGACCGCCAAAAAGAAGACGATGACCCAAGGAATGCGAACTTCTGCCCACATCTTGAGGTCGATAGGGCCAATGCGAGGGTTCAAGCAAGCGCCCATAAAGACGTCGTAGATGAAATTGCCGGACATGCGAATCTGGTTGCCAGTTGCGACGGTGAGGAAATACATCCCGAAGGAGACTGCGAAACCGTAGATCATCGCAACCGACATGATGTGACCATAATTGTTGATGATTTCTGTAAGCCGGAAAACGTTGTAGTAGTGGAGCAGGGCAGCGGTGATCATCGTGACGTAGATGGACCAAAGAGCATTGCAGTTGTACATCAGCGTCTTGTAGCCGAGCGAAGGGACCGGGAGTCCTTCCTGCTTGTAACCTGGCACGACCCACGCAAGGAAGAGTTGATAGACGATGAGACCAGTGTAAACCTTCCAGGCATAAGCGTTCGGGCTAGCATCCTGAGTAGAGCTTATCAAGCTGAATCGTGTCCGAGACTCGCAAACGACTTACATCGCGAACATGAACCCACATGCGGTGAAGGAAAGGGACGACATCGCCCAGAGAAGTGGGAGAAACGAGTTTCCCGTCATAGAACCAAAGACATATCCAGAGGTAATACATCAGTAAGGGGAAACCAATCATCATGGCTGTGACACCCCATGGGCCACCAAACTCGTATCTGGGGGCATACTGGTAAGCAAGGGACGCGTTCTGGAGTTGGTGCACCCACGTTTGGTGTTGGTCCAGGAGCTGGTCAGTTTTGCGGCCTTCATCTGTGGTGGAGAGGGAGGCAGCGGCTGAACGCTTCGTGTCGACGTTTCGCTGCCGCAAGTCGTTGGTGGTCGACTGCGACATTGAATGTTGGTGTCTGTGAAAGGTCGAACGACAGCTCGGTTCAGATTTGGGTGATCGACGCCGCGGAGTTTCGAAAATACTTTTCAAGCGCCTCTCGTAAAGTTAAATTTATTCGAATGGAAGTTCCCGAGTTGCTTACTCAGACCACAACGACGACGACGACGACGACCTCTTCCCTCCGAACTCGGCCGTAGGAGAATATATTGTTGGTTTACATCGTTGCGTGTTCAACTTGCCTCCAGTCCTGTGTTCCATGGCCTCTTCTGTGTTCTACAAATTTAAATCTCAAAAGGACGAGTCAAGGGTGACTTTTGACGGCACTGCGATCTCTGTGTTTGACTTGAAAAGAGAAATCATCCTTGCTAATAACCTCGGTAAGGCCAATGACTTTGATCTTTATGTCTACGATGCGTCCACCAACCAAGGTATGTCTCCTCCTGCAACGATGTTCTCCGAGTCCTGACATCCTTTCTTCAGAATACAAGGACGACTCCCAGCTCATCCCTAGGTCATCCTCTGTTGTCGTAAAGCGCATGCCCTCCCAGCGTCCGGGAAAGGGCAAGGCGGCCATGTACATCGCTGGCACCAATGGAAGCACACCCGTTCCGATTTCTGAGCCCGTTCAGAGACCAGGTGGCAGTACATGGCACAAGGGTGCCATGTCGAAACGTTTCGACGTGAAAGAAGAATCCACGTCCTCCAGAGCTACCGTACGTCGTCGTTCTGAAATGGACTCACCGCTCGCCAACCGGCGAGTCTTACATTCTTCGCAGCCAAGTACCGCGGTTACCATTCCGAAAACCTCCGTTACCAAGGAAGACGAGGCCGCTGCAATGGCAGCCATGTTTCAGGCCCAGACGGCCAACTGGGAGGAAACCCAGGAAAAGATGTCTCAGTTGGTGTCTCGTTTACGCGGTTCTTCTGCTTTGTGTAGTAGAATGAAGTCTCATAACATGGTCTCTGTTTTGCCCTTTGATCGAAACAGTGCTGTTCGAATATATAGTAATCCTCGAGGAACATCTTTCGGGCGCGGTGGAAAGCCTTCTGGTTCGCATCAGTCTCATGCTCCCGATCGTCCTTTACCACCGTCGTATGTGTGTTACCGTTGTGGCCAGAAAGGTGAGTTGTCATGCCTTTTTCATGTCGATGCTAGCTTCATGTTTTTCCAGGGCATTGGATCCAGGACTGTCCGACGAATAGTGATCGCGAGTTCGACAACAAACCTCGCATCAAGCGCACAACCGGTATCCCGCGCAGCTTTCTCAAGGCGGTGGAGAATCCCAACAAGGGTGAGATCGCCCAGGGAGTGATGGTCACCCCGGAAGGGGGTTATGTTGTTGCTCAACCTGATTCGTAAGTCGTGGTAACTCACTGGTAGCAGGCAGTCACTCATTCCAGTAGAGCATCGTGGCAAAAGCAGGTCTCTCGGTCGAAAGGCCCCTCCGTAGCAGACGTTCGAGAACGACCTCCGTCAGACCCCACACTCGCTTGTCCAATAGACAACAGACTTTTCCGTGATGCCGTGAAAACGCCGTGTTGTGAAACCACATATTGCGAGGAATGTATCCAGACTCATCTTCTTGAGCGAGACTTTGTTTGTCCAAAGTGCGGCAAGAAGATCCCGTCTCTGGACAAGTTGGTCGTGGATAAGCCTATGCGAACAAAAGTAGCGGATCATATTAATAAGGTGATTGAGCAGAGCAGAAAGGAGATGGACGAGGAAGGTGTGATGCACACTAGCGCGGTAGCCGGTGACCAGGTACTCGACATGCATGCTGCTATTCGAGACTTTGACGCTAACGTTCCACAGGCACCTCAAGGGGATGGTTCTGCCATTGACGATTTCTATTCAGATCAACAGGCAGGGATGGATGTATCCCAAATGATAGTCGACAGCATTCCTCAGCTGCAGGCTCAGATTAGCCAGTTATCGACAATGATGCAAAACACCTCATTACCCGGCCATGTGCGACATTCCTCGGAGATGAAGTACCATCAACTTCAAATGCAGCTTCAACAAGCACAGGCCCTCGCGGCGACCCTCGCAGTTGCAACTACCCTGCAGCAACAACAGCAACAGCAGCAGCAGCAACAGCAGCAACAGCAACAGCAACAGATGCAGAGCGCCGCTAGTGTGGTGGGTTATAACATGGCAGGGTACCAGCAAACCGACGCGCAATGGCAAGCTTCGTTTACGAACCAACAACCTGCTGGACAGGACTCGGCATACCAGCGATTACCGCTCAACAATAGACGACGAAATTTGAAACGGGAGCGTCCGTCAGACTTTCTGGAGGTCGGGGGGGAGAGCGATAGCAAAGTTCCACGATACTGGGAATGACGAGTCAATCTGGTGACTTTCTCTAGACTTGTGATGGCAGTTGCATCGTGCATGTACATTCGATACATTTCTCATGGAATAAAGACGATTCGTTTGAGACGCACGGTTTGTAATACTTTGTAATACAACTTTTGAAGCTG
>JBBPOB010000216.1:0-23155 GCA_038091275.1 Tylopilus subfusipes
AACAGGGACAAAGCACTGCATCGTACAGGACACGACACGTTTCATTGTTCTCCACTTACAGCACCATGGCGTCGGTGCTCGTCCCAGTCCTGTATTTTGGCATAGTCATATCAAGTCTCCTCATATTCTCTCATTTCTACAGAAAACGCAACGCAGGTAACGCACATCTTCACTTCGCAGGTGCTGCTCATGTCAACAGTTTGCCAGGCAAATCGCACGCACCGTATTTCCCTCCGCATCTCGAGCGCAATGTCTATGTCACTTTGCTCCAGCAGAACGACCCTCCCGTGCATGAATCGCTTCTCAAGGCTGCCCTCATCAGACGCGCAATGACGGACGTTGCTCGTGTCGTGAAACTCCGGGAAGACAAACCGGCACTCCAGAACCTCCTCCAGAAAGGCTGCATTGGCGACGACTTGTGGCACAGTCTACTTCAGGCAGAAAAAGAACTCGAGGTAGAAATCATGGAAGTCGCCGCGGAAGCAAACACGTTCGTCGAGAGCTGGGGCACCATCATCTTCCAGACTGCTGGCGAACTCATCGCAAACGAAAAGATGCGTAGCGTTTTTGAGGGCACGGCAGTATCGAGAACAAGCCAAGGTTGGATATTTCAGCTCATCTCGTCGTTTTTCACCCCCTCTTATCCTGCACGTGCCACTAGAGCAAAAGTACGGCAAGGTTGGCGAAAAGATCGAACTGATGTCAATGCCTGTTGGAGGTCCACCACCCCCGCCTGGCACGCCGGCAGCTGCCTTCTATGCAGCTGCACAAGCGCACCTTAGAGCTATGCAACAAGCACAGACACAGGCACAAGCACCTCAGTCCGCTGTTCCTGTTGTCTCGCCGATACCAAAAACACCTGGCAAGCCTGTCAATGGTCTCGCTCCGCCTACCTCTGGCCGCGCTGAGAGTGCAACGAGTGACGGTGAGGCAAACACCTCAGAAGCCCCTTTAAAACCTGTGAGTCGATTCTAACTCGTCCTACCTCTCGTCTAATCAGGTCATCTTCAGCCGAAAAAGAACAAGAAGCGGAAGTAGCTGGGCACACTTGATACCTATGCCATCCACTCTAATACACGTCATGTTGCATCAGCACAGACTTCTGCACGAACACGTTTGAACAACCAGAGAAGCTTGTAAATTGAGCCGGAAAAAAAGAGTACAATGCGTAAGATTAGAAAGACCATACGTGGAAACACGATCCAATCAAGCTGGAGTCCAATCAAGCTGGAGTTTACTGCTACACGTCAACCTCTGATAACAATCGCCTTCTCCCCTGCACCAGTTCGTGTCTTGCCCGACTTGTCTACGTGGTCAAGGCCTAGCACATCTTCCGGTGCAAACTTGTGATCGTAGATAATGTCCTCTGAAGAGTAACGTCACATACAGCAGACGGTGCAAGTTGCGGTGATACTAACCATCTTCGATGTATGTCGGTTGCTTGAACGTTGAAATTTGAATGAGGGCAAATCTGTACTTGGAAATGTCCTTGTCTGAAACGCCTATTCGTGCTTGTAGGCGTTTCTTTGTGTCTGCAAACTTCTCGTGCTAAAGGGAGTTCGATTCAGACATGTGTCTGTCGGTCCACTGAAGAAAAGACGTACGGGTTTCACAACGAAGCGGAACGGCACACCATGCGTCCGCGAGACCTCCTTCTGGAAGTGGAAGACACTTATTATTTTCTCGTGTTCATCCGCTTCCAACTCTTCTCGCGGTATTTCCTGTGTATCTTCGGCTCCATGACTTCACGAGGAGCGAATGCATGAATACACACCTCTGCATAAAGCTCAACTGGGTCGGGAATGTTCCCAATCATCTCTGAGCCTGTAAACTCCTTTTGCGTCTTTCCGTCCTTGGACACCTCAAATACACGTATTTTCCCTGTACTTCCAGGCGTCAATGTCACGTGCTTGGCGAGCTGATCAGCAAGGTCGTGAATCATGCTCGTCTTGGGTAAAAGGAACGGATATGACGCTTCTTCGCGGTTGTGACTGCCCGTCCATATGATCTTCAAACTTCGCTTCGTTTCGAGCTCGACGATGCTCACGTCCAACTTTTCGTAGAGGATCACGGATGTGGTTGGGTTAATGTAGTTGGTGCCCATAACCTCCGCTACGCTTTGGTTCAGAGAGCGTTTGAGGATAGACTTGGGAGAACCATTCGTAACATGCGTCGTTGTGAAGCGAAGCTTGATAGGATCGTGTCGTAGGAACTCGCCGGCTTTTTGCGACATCTTTGGAAGTGTCAGCGAGGTCAGAAACGTTGAAAGGAGGCACGCACGATGTCATAGTTGTGCTTTTTGCTGAGAATTAGACTGAACTCGGGGTGGTCGTGATCGGGATCCTCGAACTTTGGACGGAAAATAATCATGACACGGTTCTGCAAGAAGTCATAGAACTGTATGGGATTCGAGTAGAGACCTTGACTCTCCAAATCATGGATCCTACGTAAAGGTGGTGATTATTGGTGCGGCGAGTGAGGCGGTAATACGCAATGACTTACTCTTTCTCGGACTGGTCAACCTGGAAACAAATGACATCTCCGTCCTGAATCTCACTCTGAGCAAACGTGAATTTCGGCTTCATACTCTCGATCATTCCGGGTTTGATTTCCTATAAGTCATGTTGGGACGATTGCATGCGAGAGTCCAAGGAAGTTCGCACCTCATAAAGTTTCAAAGGAGTTCCAGGGGTCCATCTCATGCGTTCATTGATCATGGGGTGGAGGTCTTGCACTTTGCTATTGCGAGAGGCATATACCTTTCCGACACCAAATAGAGTTTGTTTCGAAGTATCAAAGTTCTTCAGGAAAACCATGATCGAGCCTGGAGGAGGATCGGGCTAGCGATGTGACATTAATACAGTAATACAGCAAGACATGGGAACAATTGGCGCACCTTGCTCGGGTCGGGTATTACATCGAGATAAAGGCGTAGATCATTCTGTCTTGCAGCCATATTGTTACGAATGACTTCGACGGCTGTCAAACAGAATCAACATGTAGGAAAAGAAAGCATGAGTGCGATTTTTTGCGCACTGAGTGTGGGCTCGTTCTCAGGAATATGCGTATCGGGACGAACTGTTTTATTCTGTCGATTCACTAGGACCCATAACCGAACCTGGTTCTCTGGGAGATTGAAGTGAGTGGCAACGCGAGACTTGAAGATATTGTATGTCTCTTGTTTGAGCACACGGAAGCTAGGTAAGTCGGACGGGGGCCAATGCTTCTCGTCGAACGTTGCAAGGTCGAAGCCTTCGTGGTGCGCGAAGGTGTCGTCGGTGATCACCTTGGCGGTGAGGAACAAATGCTGCTCCTCTCGTTCCCTCTTCTTGGCCTCAATCTGGAGACGTTCCTCGTCAAGCCTGCGTTCTGAACCAAGTCAATACGTGCATGCAAGGACAAGGAGCGGCTTACTCAGATGAGGGGGTGTATCTTCTTCCTTGAACGGCGCTAGTATCTCGTCGATCGCAGTTTCGCGGACGTATACTAACATGTAGGCGTTCGTGAAGCGCTTCATGGCGCGAACCTGATTGCGCTGCAAAGGCTGTGGAATGCCGTTTAAAGGTTCGCCGCCATAGTTCTCCTCTAACACTTCGCGATCAGTCACGGGAGTCACACGATCATCGTCAAACTTGAGCCATCTCGTCTCGCGATCGGGCTTAATGAGAGCAAAGTAGTGCCCGCCGTTCACGTCGCCGGAATGCACCAGGACGCCATGCAACTTGTAAACCCAGTTCTCAGACTTGGTTGGACCTTCGTCGATGAATTCTGCAAGGTCAATCTCGAAAGGGAATTCGTGGCGATCGTTTATCTTGAAGGTAAATCAATGAGTCGCGTGCGAAGACGACGTTGGGTGCAAACCTGACCTTGACCATGGCATCGCGGTGAATGTCATACTCGAAGCGTTTGAGCTGAAGGTGAAGCACAGGAGGGAAAGACTCGAACACGAAACCCTTCTTGGCGTCCTGCAGACCATAACCCTCGGCATGGTACTTGTTTTCGCCTTCCATCATTTCAACGGCAACAAAATATTTGAAGGACTCGTAGAGATTCTTCATCCCCTTGACATTCAGTTGGATGTCTGCAAGACAGGTGGAGCCAATGGATAAACAAGGACGAAAGGGGAGGAGACGCACCCTTGAACTCTTCGATCTTTGAGGACTCATAGTCGACGTTGACGCACTTTATGTAACTCTTCATTTTACCCACGAATAGCTTGGCGATAGCGCCTTCCGCTTTGGTGCCCTGTTGTTACTGTTAGATGTGAAAGGGTGAGGGTGAATACATGCGACCTTCATCTTGGATTCCAAGTTGTCCTGCAACACTCGGTTGAATTCTTGGACGTCATGTTGATAAAAGGAATCATTCGACTTCCACCCGAACGACTTTGTCAACTCGGTGGTCCCTGTTGGGGGCTGAGGGACCGGATGTGATTGTTGGAGAAGGAGATGCTTACCAACGGGCTGGTCTGATGTCTGGAGGTGATAAAACACGCGTTGCAATGCCAGAGAGACACTTTCGGTGGGGAGTTCGTCTTCTGTAGGAATTTGGTACACCGCCTGTGTGCTGATGTGAGCATGGAGTATGTTTGCGCCACAGGCACCTGCCTTTCTAAAGTAGCGGGTGCAAAAGAGAGATTGAAGGAGGGAATTCATATAGCAAGTTGCTCCTTGGTTTTTCAACCCGACGTATCCGGTCTCCTTCTTTGAATCGTAGCTGAAGAGTGACTATGAGATGTGTGAGGACGAGGGGAGTGGCGTGGACGTTACTTGACAAAGTTATGCCACAAGACGCCGGTGGGATCTTCGAGTACGCGAACGTACACGGTGACCTCGGCGGATTCTTCTTCGATGGTTGGACGGAGGTGACCTTCTTGGATGTTGAGTAACTTGCGGAGTTCGCTAAAGCGGGTGAAACCCCAATCGCACTCCTCGGTAATGAAGCGATGATGTGCATCTTGTGAACCAGAGGGATCGGTAACGGAATGGGAGTGGTAGGAGGGATACTCACGGCTGACGGTGTATATGGTAGGGTCATGAATGTTTGATATGACGAGGGCGAATTGGGCGCAAGCGTGCCAGCCTTCTGGGGATTTCTTGGGATCTGCGTAGTCGAGATATACTGATACGGTATCGTTGGGTGGAGCGTTGGAGTTTCCAAAGGGGAACAAGAGTATGCGCCTGGAGAAGAGGGGGGTTGGAGATGGGGTTGGAGGGAAGGAGAGGGAGGACGGACCATCTGTGACCGCCACAGTCGAACTCTGGGCTCGTGATCTTCTTCTCGAGCTTCTTCCAGTTTGTCAACCTCCAAGTGAATACCTTGAAATCCTTGACATCGTGCCCAAGGTCTGGCATGTGTTTTGTGGCAAAGGCGTCGTCTGTGTGGAAGGGTGAGAGGATGGGGAGAAGGCGAGGGGAGAGCACGAACGATCACGAACGGATACGACGTCGTCGACGACTTCCATTGGAGGGCCACCGTTGACGTTTTCGTGGAGGATGTCCATGAGCGTCTGTGAGGAGAGCGGGTGGACTGGGGGGTGATCGGGGGGCGTACGTGCGGTGTGTCGTCGGGAGAGTCTCGTCGGGCTGCGACTGAGCGGTGGGAAGACGGCCACTCCGATTGCGTAAGCAGCCCACACCACATATAAACACACTCGTCCTCCCCTCCTCGTCCGCCAACACGACCCTTGGATTGTCTCGACGGGGTGGGGTGTCCCTCACCACCAGCCTCTCCGCTGGCCCACTGTCGGTAATGAGTCAATGTCGTGTCACAGCAGGTCGGGTCTGGCCTGGCTCCGTCTTGGCGCCCCGCCCTTCCTTTTCCGACACCGCCCGTCGCGCTCTGGGACGGTGCGTTGCATCCGTAGCCCCGTCGGAAGTCGTGTTTGGCAGACACGTAGCTATAGCATACACGTACTGTCCTCTGGCACGAATGAAAGATCTCACAGCCTCGCCAACGTGTGCTGATGGGCCAGTGAATGTTTTTCCCACTACCAACGTAAGCGGAAGAGCCGTAGACCAATCCCGCTTCGGCCTCATGTCGATGCCTCGGCGTCTCTCCTTCCTCCCTCCATCTCCTTCGCTTTCACCCCTTGCTCTGCACCTTTTCCGTATTGCATGCACAGTCATACCCGCAGGCGAGACGACCGCCCAGCTGCACCAGCCGATCCGTTCAAGCAATGGATCCCCAGTCCGCTCGACTACGAGGCTGACCGCCGCCGGAACCGCTCCGCTACCTTGCCCTCCCACTCCTTCGACCCGAGGTCTTACCACTCCCATGACCCCCGATATAACGACCCGAAACCCCCTTCCCGCTCACATCGCCAGGATCCTCACCATCCTCCCGCTACCTCTGCGCAAGCTCCCTCAACAAGCAGAGCCTATCAACACGCGACGCGCCCATCCGCGCAGCACTCCTCATCGACTCCTCATCATTACCCGCAACCCTCATCATATCAACCCTCACAGCCAACTCCCGTCTACCAAGGAACCAGCTCCTCCCGCAGACAACAGACAGAGGCGCCCGATACGAGACCTTCAAAACGTCCCCCTCCTTCGACCCAACAGTACCAGCCTTACAGCGGCGAAGACATGCAAAGGTCTTCCGCACGTCCCTCGCGTCCCGCTCAATCCTCGTTGCAACCTTCCTACTCAGCCCCAGCGAACCAAGCTTTCTGGAATCCCCTACAAGAGACTTCTTCTTCGCGGCGCCACAAAGACACCCACAGAGAGCATGGCAGGGACCAAGACCGCGAGAGGGACCGCGAGAGAGAGCGGGAGAGAGACAAACCTACTGCCGAGCTGGAAAACAGATACAAGGACAGATCGAGGGCTGACCATTATCGTGAACGTGAACGTGAGCGCGAGCGTGTTACAGAACCCCGGTATCAAGATCCGAGCAGGTCCAAGCCTCACGATAGGCGCAAGGATTCCGATGCCGAGGGCGTGTCGTATTCTGAGCAAAGAAATGCCTCCAAGGTCTCGCTTCCTGGCAAGGAGGCCTACTCCTCTGCCGCCCGCGAGCCAGCCAACGGTCATAGAAGACATCGGACGGAGGATGGGACGGTTTCCACCGTAAGTTTTGGTCGCAGTTTATATGCTCCCACATCCCATCTCACACGTCAATAGGGTCGTCGACTCCAGCCTGAAAACACGCAGAATCCGACCACTACCATCCCGTCCCATTCCACCAGCATGCCACAGCCAGACGTACAGCGGACAGGTGAACCCCCGCCTGCCCCTCGCGTAATGCCTGTTTACCTTCCGCCAAAAGCCAAGTTGCAACGCTCGCATCGAGAGGCTCGTCTGTCGACTGCCCAAGGCGCTCAGTCCGGCAGTGACACCGAGCGGCCCGCTGGCAAGGTAGTTCATATCAGATCGTCATACCACGCTCCTCATACTAATGTCCGATCTCAGCATCGTATGGAACGCACTCCTTCGGGTCCTGCTGTGCAAAGAAGTGACCCGCATACATCCACCTCCGCGAGGGACAGAGGCAATCACGATCACCAGATGGGTTCACGAGATGACGTGAAGAGGCTAGAGGTATGATCACTCCCTGCCCCAGGTCAGTCATCGTGCAACTCACATCAAACATAGGGCAAGTACGGAATGTACCCAGACACTCGCCAGCCTTTAGCACCGATCAACGTCGACATTCCTCTCGTGACACCAGGATTCAGCGCATCCGCTTTGCCCGCTGACACCAGGGCTCCGACTGCGCCACAAATCGTCAGTATTCGCGCGGGCCAGGGTCCTTCTGATCCTCACGACGCGCATTTTAAGTCATCGGCGATTTCACATCCAGCCGCTCCACAGCAGGAATTCGTCGTCCCTCACCCACCTTCTGCGTCAATCCTCAAGTCCTCTAGTCATACTCGATCGTACCCTTTTGAGACGCGGCCGCAGCCAGATCGCCCTCCGGTTGTCGTGGAAAATTCACGTACTGATCCTTATGGCGACGATCTGCCTCCCGCTCAACGCGCGTCGATCCACGAGTCAAGTCGAGCGTTGCCCACCCCAATTTCTAAACCCTCCTACTCTCGTGGGAACCCAGAAACAGGGGTGGAGATCACAAATTCATCGTATCCGCATAGTCGACCACCATCTCGTTCTGCCCATAGGACCTCCGCCAATAACATCGTTCCTCCTGCAGTCGTTGGCCCTCGCCCTCTGCGTTCCGTTTCCCAGGGACCGCAAACGAATGATCCCCCTACACGTCCACCATCCGTTATACACCATCCTTCAACTGCTGCTGTTGCCAATCAGCATTCTTTCCCCCCTTCCCCCGCTCACCCAACTAATGGTAGTCCCCCCAAAGCTGGTCACACTCATGGTTCGCTGTCGTCTGCTCAACCTAGTCCCAAACGCACACAACTTCACGGCGTGTCCCCCAGTCACTCCACATCCACACAAGCACCACCTGCTCATCTTAGTGTTCATCCCACCCCGGTCATTGCTCCCCAGACGCTCATTGCATCCTCTCGGCCTTCTACCCGAGATGGCACAAATGCAGATGCACTATATGCTCACCAGCAGCTGGCAGACCAACGACCGGCAACCGATAATTACCCAGAGCTCCTGCAGACATCTAACAACACCACGCTCAAAGCATCTTGGGTCGTTCAAACCCCAGCTACTGTCAAAAAAACCAAGATATCGATATCTCGAGAGGACAAGTATTTACGAGGCCAGCACTTTAACTTGGAAACACCACAAGCGCAACTCCGTCAAGTGCTCTCACAAGACGACGATTCGTTCCGTCGTGCATCCTCTTCGATGATGAAGGCGAGCCAGGCAACAACGCCAACAAGGTTGTCTCAACGGAACTCTCCTATGAATGCGAGAGATGTTCCCTTTGGTACACCACGGGGCACGTCGGCGAGCAATTCGCCCATGTCCGGGTCTGCAAAAGAGGTGATGTTCATAAACGTTGGGTCTTGACTTCTCTCATCTTCATTCCTGGTGTCCAGGCACCCACTCCAGAGCACGTACCGAGGCAGAATCTACCACCACACCTTGCAGGTCCACCGCAGATCGCTGTCGTTGGGGCAACTCCCGTCACCATGGCTTGCGACTTACCGCAAGGCAATGTTGATCATGCTTTGCTTGCGCCTCCCTTTCCTGCGCCGACTCGGGCTTCGAGGACGACATCCAGCTCACAAGACCGATCTGTGCCCTCGCAACCTTCGGTTCGAAATACATCACCAACATCTTATCAGCCGCAGCTAGCGCCAGCAGTGTATGCACCATCGTTGTTTCAGCCGTATCAACCACCGTCTCCTCCAATCCCCGTGGACAGTGGCCAGTTTTCACCCCCACCACTTCCGATTCCACCGCCCAGAGGCCTCGAGGATTTTCCGCCGCCACCGATTGAGATACGGACCAGTGAAATCATTCCGACACGATCACATATCGCCAGGAATCCCCAAAGCGATCACCACTCCATCCCCGAGGTACAGAGCGAAATACTTCGTCTCCCCTCACAACCCTTCGCCGAGACTCAACTTTCGTCTGTGCCGCTTCCGCGCGCCACACAGCCCTGGCAAGCTAGCAAAGTGGATAGCAATACGGCCCAAACGGCAACATCGAATGGGCCTGCAGCTATAGCTCATGGCAATGCGAGCTTCTCACAGCCAGCCTTTGCTCAGTCCAACGACGTGCCAATAGCTCATCAGGAAATCATGAGGTCTGCTTCCGTCCTCCCATCGCAGTCTTTTGCTCCCACAAGATCGCGACCGAAAGTCACCATTGAAGACGTTCCAGAGGATTCGTCACCTGTGTTAAGCAAAGGAATTCCTACGAGTGTGCCGATAACGCCTTCAGCCTCAGCGTCTAGGCCTGTGCAGTCATCACAGAACATAGCTGTTCCGAATGCAAACTCGACGTCCAAGTCCGCGGTACTGGACCCGCCTGGCCATAGATCTTCGCCCCCGTCAAGAAGCAAAGACCCACTTCTGCATCGTAATACCGAGCCTAGTGCTATGCTCACCGCTCCGCCCATGCCCCCACCAACCCCTGCCGCTGCACCAACCTTCACCCGCGTCCCATCTTCCGCACCTCCTACGTTCTCCTCGTCTTCTCAGGCAGCACCTGCCCAACGTGCTACGTCGAATACTGTATCCTCTCGTACTTACCAGCGTACTGCGGAAATGTTGCAGACAAGTAAGCTCTTAACGTCTGCGTCTGCGGGAACCAACTCTGGTGCGACCGGGAGTGTCAACAAGTCTACCACTGCGCCAGTACAGACAACCCACAATCCTATTAGTATCGCTGCTGATCAGTATCAACCACCGAATATTGCTGGTGTACAAGGATTTCCGACTTCCAGGCTCGTAAATGCTTCGACTACTACTGCTTCACATTTCAGCACCTCCGCGGCTTCTATGACCAAGGTTACTGCGCCCACCACGACACCCGGGCCGCTAGTCGGTGCATCGGTGATGTACACATCTGGTCCATCGACCAGTACCCAACCACCATCTGCTCCGGAGCCATCCAAGCATCAGCCTAGCCGCCCAGGACCTTTGTCAATACCCCCTCTTGATACAACATCCATCGCCGTCACGTCCACAGCTACTGGCAAGAATGCTCATCCAGATCAACCCATCGTAGATTCCTCTCGATCCCGTGATGCGACGTCCTTTGCCACTCGCAATGCTCCTTCGCATATATACCCCACCTCCGCCCGCCCAGGTCCATTCTCTGCAATGACTCAACAGACACATGTAACTCCAGCGCAATCGTCGACTCATCATCGAACTGTATCCTTTCCCATTACATCATCGTCTTCAGCAGTGCAAAAGCCGCCGTCTCCTCGCAAGTATTCACAGCCTATCTCTTCTACTACAGTTTCGACGCAGCCTTTCCCGTCTCGTCCATCTCCGCCCGACTCACAGTCAGCGCGGGTCCCGATATCTGGGCATTTGTCTACGCCTGCTCCGGTTAGATCGGCGCGACTGTCACCTCCTGATCACACGAACGACTTCGATATGCTTAAAACCCCATCATCCATCGCACCGTCTCCGATGCTCAACCCAGACACTGTGCCACAGTCCATCGCTGTTCCGATGCGAGCACGGCAGGTATCCACAGACTCGAAAGACGACAAGAAGAAAGGGTTGTTTGGTCTTTTCAGGACGAGAACACTCTCATCGAAAGCATCCGATCCCCCTCCTGTTCCTTCGGCTCCCAGAGCGTCTCTCGACCAAGGGAGGAGTCATCCCGATGCTTCTGTTGTTGCTTCTATTGCCATGCCTGCGCCACGTGGGACGACGTCGACCTCGGCTCCAAAGGAATTACATTCTCAACCGCCACCTGTTGCCTCCACTTCCACACGCACCGGAACACAGTCCAAGTTCACAGGCGGGGCACCTGATCCAAACACCATCCCACATCCAACGCAAACAACACGGGAACACAAGGAAGCCACCCCACACCTCTTCACCCCGTTCAAGTTCCTAACCATGCACTCCAAGAGGAATCGAACGGTGTCGGCTGCGTCTCTCGATGTATTGGACGGTAACACTGCTGTGAGTATTCTGTTTTCTCTTTCCAACATGCGATTAATCATGCCCACTGACAGACCAATACTGTGGTGGGATCTCCTGATCACTCTACTGTTAGCCAAGTACAGCCCCTACCTGCTATCATACCCCCGGATGTTCGCGACCCATTAGTTGCGGCGTCGGAATGGAGGGACAGGGAAGAAGCCCGCAAGACTCGTCGTATTCGTCGACCCGGAGTCACTTTTGATCTTGAGGAGGAACCCCCTTCCCCAGCACCTGGCACTTCAAGCAAGCGGAAAAAACTGGTTCGGCGCCCATCTGGGCGTGCTCCAACTCCCGGACCACCTCGTGGTTGAGGTCGGGTTGTGAATGGGTCGTGTGGATACCTTTGCAAGTACCTTACGCCGGACACCCAAGTTATCTATGCTATGCCACGCCTAGTACTATGTATCTATATCGAACATGCTGTGTGCTTCGTCTAAAACCGTCGTCGTTGCTATCTAACTATGTAATGCATCGTTTGTATTTCGCCGTGGACGGTGAGGGTGAGGGTGAGAGACGTGACGAGACGCGTGATGCTACGCGTCCGTGACAGACACGCCCATCTACCAGGCTGATTGTATCTCGATCATATCAACAGAATGTTCAAAAACAGAGAACGAACCCAGGCCGGAACGAAGCCATCCAAGACCACCACTCCAAACGACTCACCGTACCCCTTCCGGCTGAACTTGTATGTGCTCGTCGCTTTATACGAACGTCCGCGGGGTAAGCTCAGAGTCGCGTCAGCTACGACAACCCACCTCAGTACGAAGTCACGCTCGAAGAGTTCGAAACGTGCGCACTCAACCGCCTTCGCGTGCTCGCAGAAATCGAATCCTCGTTTGCACGCAACCGGCCATGGGACGAGCTCAAGAGCGTGACGAGCGCACAATGCAAAAATCATCTGCCGCTCAACAGCAACACGGCCGCCTATTCTCCCTTGGAGGTGGAGCGGCGAAACGATCATATCGGCCACTTTGTGCTTCGACTCGCGTTCTGTCGCTCGTGCGTTTCTTTTTAGCGGTGTTGAGCGTGAGCTTACTGATATAGGGAGGAGCTGAGAAGGCGGTTCGTCAAAGCGGAGACGACGCTGTTTAGGGTGCGGTACGAGACGGATGACTCGCAGGAACGGTCGGCATTTCTTGCACAACAAGAATTTGAATGGGACGAGGTCACTCGTCAAGTCCCTACGTCGTTGCTCCCGCTGAATCATCGTCGTTAGGTCCTTGAGTTGGAAAGGAACAAGTTCACAACGGAGCTGTTGACGCTCGAAGGAAAACAGTCACCTGAAGGCTGGTCTACGCAGTATCACAAGGTATGCCGAATGTCGCGAACAGTGCTTGTTGACTGAACAGTGCCTCTCACTGGCAGGTTCCTTGGACCAGAGTGCCTGACCTGGTCGCCAAAAGACGCGTCCTCTTACGTGGTGGTTATGCTTACGTGCCTAGCAATGAAATGTCTGGTTTCGTGTTCAACGAGTTTGAAAGGAAACTAGAGATGGCACTCGAAGTGAGCTCTTCTTGTACAATCACATACCAGCCTTGCTTAAACGACCAGTACACTGCCAAAATGCTCCCGCGACTGGACGAGGACACGAGGTTGGTACCTATATTAAACAACCTATCCCAGGGATTCCTCGCAGGTGTCCCGTCAGAATGGGTGAACTCCTCGGCCACCGGAGACGAAATCCGAGCCGACATGATCGATGATCTTGCAAGGAAACACTTCCCGATGTGTATGCGAAATTTGCACGACTGCCTGGTCAGGGATCGCCACATGAAGCATTTTGGGAGATTGCAATATGGCCTGTTCCTCAAGGTAAGACCATGACGCGAACGTTTACTTGCGTCGCTCATCCACTTGACAGGTTTTGGGTCTCTCGATCGACGAAGCGATTGCATTCTGGAGAAAGTCGTTCAGCACGAAAACGGACGATGAGTTCAACAAGGGGTACAAGTATAACATCCGACATTCGTACGGATTGGAAGGCAAACGTGCAAATTATCCCGCGAAAAGGTGTGCGCATACGTGTCTTGGAGCTCAGCTGAGGCTGATGGGCGTACAGTTGTCAACAAATTCTTACGGCGGATAAGCCTGGTGTTGGAGATTGCCATGGATGCCCATATCGACACTTCAGCCCTGAGAACCTGCAAACTGCGGTACTCTCAGCGTATTCCTCTCAGGGTCTCACCGTGAACGACCTGCACGAGGTCATGAGGACAGTCAAGGAGGGACACTATCACGTCGCCTGCACGCGTGTCTTTGAAATAACTCATGCAAGTAAAGGAGTGAAGAAGGGAGAGGGCATAGGTGGTGGAGACAGTGTTACACACCCCAACCAGTATGCCGCAAGAAGCATCGAGCTCGAGAAGTCGCAGCAAGTGGATGCGATGGCAGTCGAGTCATAGCTTGTCGTAATGGTAGTGCTTATTAGGCGGTATCAGCGGTCCCTCCTCCCGATCTGGCGTGGTGGACCCCGTCGGCATCCCGGTTCGGTACTTATATTGGGCGCCCTCCGCTGCGCCCATGCCCCATTTCGTGTCGTCTGCCCATCCCAGCGTCCTCACGGCGCTACGCTTCCTTCGCGAAAATGGCTCGCAGCAGGACTCCACAACCCAACGGTGCGGGTCCAGAGCAAGATGGCAACGCTCTTCGACAATATGTTGATACAGACGGTCACTTTTCCATGGTCAGGTATGGCATTCATCAGATGCTTCTCTGACGATCCATGCTGAGCCGGCCGGTGCAGAAACTTCAGGTTGGCTGACCTTGTTACGATCATGAATGGCGTCTGTGGCTCCTTTTCGATATTCTCTTCGGCCCAATACCTGATAACGAACGATGACGAGACTCTGTGGTGGGCGTTTGCCCTTCCCATGGCGGGGCTCATGTTTGACTTTTTCGATGGAAAAGTTGCGAGGTGGAGGAAGTCTTCTAGCCTACTCGGACAAGAGCTGGACAGTCTCGCAGACTTGGTAAGAAATCACGTCATTCTACGGATTACACTGCTTCACGATAAGCACAGATTTCTTTTGGCGTCGCGCCTGCTGTCCTCGCCTTTGCTGTCGGCCTGCGAACGTACCTCGATACAGTTTGCCTGACAGGCTTCATATGTTGTGGGCTAGCTCGACTTGCCCGCTTCAACGCCACGGTCGCAGTGATTCCAAAGGACGGTGCTGGGAAAGCGCGGTACTTTGAAGGTCTTCCTATCCCCTCTTCCCTTGGCCTGGTCGCCATTCTGTTTTACTGGGCCCGCCAAGGTTGGGTCGAGGGCAAGGCTGGGATACCAGGTGGACTCGTGACGTTGTGGGGGCCATCCGGGGGCCGAGGTGACGTTCACCCGGTTAGCATCATTTTTGGTCTGTGGGCTGCTGCGATGGTCAGCAAAACCCTCCGTGTTCCAAAGCCGTGACCGTCTGGAGATAGGTGCGGATAGTGTCTGTTAGTTCGTACGAGATATGCTACGAATCTTTTAGCTGGGCAGTATGCCTGGAGGCCACAATAGGCTTTATCGCTCTTGACGACACTTCTATGAATGTGATTTGCTACCAATGCACGCTGCTTTTACGCACGAGCATTTCTGGATGACATCTTTCTGTAAAGCTTGTTCCTCGCCATCATGGTCGGTGTTCGCGGGCGACGAAATATGATGCATTGCTACTGTGCCAACACCGCTTCCCCTATCGATCACTGCCTTCCTCCTATCAAGCCACCATGGTACTGCTAACCAGGCATAGGGCAAAGCGCAGCACAGTGTGGCCAAAGGCACACACACAACAGCTCATGAACATGCCTCTTGACGTACTCATCGAGGTCAGGGTGCTTCGTGAATCTGGACGTACACTAATGACCGTTCTCGAGCTAGATCGTCCTTTTCCTGGAGCCTTTGGATCTCCTCCATCTCGCCAGGACTACCAAGGCATTGCGTGAATTCCTCCTAGACCGCGGGAAGTCTTCTGCTCTGTGGAAAAATGTCATCAGCAACGTCGAAGGCTTCCCTCCTTGTCCAGATCACATGTCCCCGCCTGCATACACACACCTTGCATTCGTTCCAGTTTGCCATGTGAGTAGATCTCACTACTGCGATGCGTGTTCTGGAACGACCAACCCCGATCATAGGGGTGCTTCTGTCCCTGCGAGACTGTCGAATGGGAGTTGCGGATGCGATGTTGTCCAGACTGCTTTCCAGAGATGTTCGTACAAATCATGGTGACGCATCTCTGTTTTAACAGCTTTATTATAGGACAACGCCTCGATATTGCACCTGTAGCAGCAGACTCAGCAGCTATCAACATGAACTGCCTCTTCCGATAGCCAAGGGACGTTACAAGTTGAATGATGGTTTGGACATAATCACAGTCTTCCTTGAGTGCACTCTCCCTCCTTCATTCTCCATATTTGATTTGGAGGTCGTCAAAAGTCGTAAGCGACCGCGAAATGTTTCCATAAAGAAGTTCCTGGCGCAGGAGAACGATTTCTGGGAGTCAATTCAGAGGGTAGGTCACACTGATGTTCATTCTTTAAGCCAAGCATAACGTTGAACCATTCACATTGTCAGCACGCTCGCGCGTGCCAACATTGGGAACATAGGAGACTGCAAGAAAAGGCAGCTCAGCTTATGCTTGTGAGAAAGAAAAGGGTCGAAGAGTATGTTTCGACCCCCGCTCGCCGCGTCACAATGCCTGATGTCAGATACAGTATCAAGGGCAAACTCCGAGAATTAGGATGGGCAGACATTATCTCGTCTGACGATCACAACTACGACTTTTTGCGACTGCCCCAGGTAAGAAAACTGGAGCCTTTGACTCCTACTGGTGAGTAAGTCCTTGCGAAGCGCTGTATCGAGGTCATTCAGCGACTCCAGAGTGGGCCGATATCCGCCCTCAGCTCATTAGTTGGGCCTTGAACCAATGCATGAACACCTTCGTTTCCGTATCTCTGGGCATCCAGCAAGAGCTCGAAAGTGACACTTCTTTGAAGGTGCAACCTCGGAAGATTGACATTGCCATGCTACCAGTCGTGCGGTCAACGTTACACAGTGCTATCCATTCCGACATGAGCAAGGAAGATCTGAAGAAGAAATTGCTCCGTACGATACCACCTGCAATCAGGAAATGGAGCTTGGACGCTGTAGAGGAGCTCGAACAGTTTGCTCGGGAACAATTGCGTCTCCCGCCTCTATCGAAATCCCCTCTCTACTGGGTGGTTTTTCAGTGCAAGGCATGCTCCCGGTATCACCCCCGCCACAGGTTGAGTTTTGACGGGGCGCTATCCCATCATCACCTTTACAAAAAGAAACGTAAAGAAGAGTACAAAGATGGAAGAAAGGAGATTGGCGAAATGATCGCATATGACAAGCTTATAATGTGCGACACACATCCTCGTAACATTCAACCTCTTCGAGTCGATGTCACCAGATCCCGAAGAGTCGAGAACTTGGTCCGAAGGATGGGACAGAATCCCAGCAGTGTCACATACGACCAGTTGTGTCGCTCGACTGTCAAAGTGATTTGCAGTTTGTGTCGTCCGGGGGTTGCGAAGAGGATGGATTTCGAGCATGCAGTACGCCGTGGTGTTCGATTTATTTTTTCTGCGTCATTGACGGTTATCTCCTACAGTTTCGACACAGCCTAGGCACTCATCTCTGGAACAAAGAAACAGACATGTGGACCCGTGCCCCTGCGAGGGAATAGAAGCACTGCAAAATCACGTCGTCGATAAATGTCTAAGTGGTATGAATGTTTGTCCATTATGGTGCAAGTTGTCGCCGGAAGCGGTTTCCATTATGCAGTATGTACCTATAGGCTAATTCGACTCGAATATTGGCTGAAGTGGGAGTGATGTGAATATACCGTCCTGCAACGACTCGCAATAGATATATGGCATGGCAAAACGAGTTCATGTGCGGTACGAGTATGGCTTCCGGCCATTGGAAGTCGGAAGACACGGTGATTAATGTTATTGAACTGCGCAAGCAAACTTGCCATAGCGTCCGTACAGTGGCGGATTGGTCCTTCCTCGTCAAGATGTGGTCAAGTCTCCAGCGCTCCAACCCATCATCCCTTTATTGATCCTTTTCACGTGCGGCGGCCCTCTCGGCTAAATCTACTCCTACGAGGATTTTGCTTGCCTTCCAAAGCTGGACAAGGTTGATGATGTTCTTGGCTAAGCATACGGGGAAAGACAGCATCGCCAGAACTTGAGGCCACGGGAAAGCCGACAGGTACGGAAGGTGCGGGATAGGGGTGTGTACCCATTTCATGAGATAGAGGGAGACGAAGAACATTTCGTTACCGGCGCACATGAAAAATAGGGTACGCTGATCACCGACTTTCAGGAATCAAGCGTAACGTAGGGAGATTGAAATACAAACCGAGTCGTTGTAGTAATACCACAATATGCGGCTCACGTCGCTCTTGACGAGCTTGTGGCTCCGAGAACCGGTCACGAGGGAGCTGATAGGAGAAACGTATCAGCCACTTTTGCAGTGAGGCGGAGGATATATGATGCCTGCCTGTACATGTGCATATAGTGACTCGAGAAATCGAGCGCGATGAGGAATTGAAATACAATTGCGAAGCTTGGGTATGCGGAGGAGAGATAGCAGAGGAGACAAGATGTAGTGCATCTTTCCAACAACGGTCAGTCACACCCAGGTGAAAAAGAAACGAGTGTGCGAGGTAGCGCACCTATCGGTGACCATGTCCAACACTGCACCAAACTTTGATGTCTGCCCGAGTGCCCTGGCAGCTTGTCCATCCACGGCGTCAAGAAGGCACGATACGCAGTATGCGATGGTGCAGTATTTTGGATGATAGCTCATGAAATGAAGTGAGAGTCCGGCGAGAATGATTCGTGCATAGCCTGTTGGGGAGGACGTGGCTCAGCAGGGCGTTCTGGCTGCATTTTGGATGAGGGCCGTCTCACCGATTAAATTAGGGACGAACAGAAAGACGTTTTCAGAGTATGTCTGGGCGGTTGCCAAATCCACGGCGACTTTGGCATCGACGTGTCGGAGGGAGTTCCGCCTGCGAGACTTGCGGGTGGTGGCGGGGTCCGATGCTGAGCCATTTGAATGTCTGCTCATCGTCGCTGGCGGTTGTGTGTGGGAGTGGGACTGGGATCCGAGCTGCGGACGTCGTCGAATAAATATCTGCGGGAGGGGGTGGAAATGACGCGCTGCGTGTGCGCGAAAAACTGATGTATAAGCACGCATCACGTCAGCAACTATCTGTCACTCATCCTCCGCTACTACTAGTGGAAGAGCTCTTCGGAGGATGTTGCGAAAAGTACACCCCCACTCCAATGCCAACAGCTGCCAAAATCACTGCCATCGTGATAAATAAACATATCCATCGTTTCCGTCGGGCGGAGCGAGCGTGCACTATTGCAACGTCCACCTCGCCCACCCTGGTGTCCTGTCGTGAGCACCGGTCTGCCGATGCAGCCAAACTACATACCCTTTCCTAATGTCTTCTTCGCCACCGATAGCCTTGGTCTCGATAGAGGCGATTTGTTCGTCTTGCCGAGAAATCAATACAGCCATCTGTGTCCAAACAAACAGTCAGCACGGTACACGTCCCAGGTAAGAAGCGCAAACATCATTAAATAACTGCCCAAGTTCTGCCAGGGTGAGTTCAATTCGTTGAATGTCTTGATGGCGCTCCTGGACTTCGCGATACGCTTGTCTTGATTCACCATAACGGGTGGAAGACGTGATCTACGTAATGGCCCGTTCAGTATGTCGGTGGAAACATTCAAAGATTGCCTACAGCTTGAAGGAAAATGGCATTGCTGCTGCCCTGAGTGTCATTCACCACAGCAGCAACTTCGTCTGCAGTTGCATCGGGTTTAACTGCATGTTGCGACCGGGTTAGAGCGAGTCCTTCACCAAGTCGGGAATCGAATCACCAATCTTGAACTGTCGTTCCACACGATCCCTGTACCTCTGTCGGTACTGCTGTTCGACGTTCTGATACCTCTGGAGTGTCTCGACGAATTTTCCGTGTACCAGTGTGATCTACAGTGATTGCCCGTTTCAATGACCCCGTCGTGATTCGATGCGCCGACGCACTCTGTTATTCCTAATCTCGGCGTCCTGCACACTGGCACCTCCTGGATGGATTTTCAAAGCCTGTATACGTTTTGAGAGAGCGTTACTGAGGGCACGTGTTGACTCTGTGAGTTCCGCAAGTCGTGAGTGGTTGGCTACAGAGTCCTGCTCGGAAAGTGCATTCAGGGAACGTGCGTGTAAATCCGCAATGGCGGTGATGTTTGCATCGAACTCGGCAATGGATTCTTGGATGGAGGTCGTCTGCAGGACGAGGTCTACGAGACGGACGTGGCAGCGGTAAACATAGCGCACCTCGGCATAAAACGCAGACATGGAAGACGTGTCCTGAGGCGAGCCATTGATTCCCGGGCCGCCATTGGCCGGCTGCGGCGCGACGCGTTGCATTTCGACTGGGGGTTGCGGGGTATCTACCTGCCTGTGGGCCTGTGCGGGGTGTCACATCGACGGTGGCAGCACGCAGATATTAAACGCACCCTGAGTGCTGCGAGTCTGTCGCGGCCCATGACGATGACGAGGTGAGGTGGCTGCGCGAGGAGTGGCCGTGAGAAAATCAATCGTCCGGAAAGTTTAACTGAGCTCGACACCACAGACAGCAAGCTCGACGGTCCGCACGACATCTCGACCAGCACCGACACCTCTCGTCTCCATGCGCAGGACACCCCAGCTCGCCAGGACAGTCGTCAAGGCTTCGAGGAGACCCATCACACGGCTCAGTCCGCCGACGCTCGCGCGCACAAAACCACCGAAGAAGTCTACCATCGGCAGCACCGAGCCCGACAGTCCGTCGTCGAGGGTGCACAGGCTACTCGCATCGTCGCAGCCAGTCATCGGCGAGCAGCACAGCGGCCAGACCGTCGTCGCCGCCTCTGACTCACCACCAGAGGCAGATCCTCCCACAGAACCTGCCCCGGAGAAACCACCCCGAAGACAGAGAGCGTCTCCTCCTGCGCTCGCCTCTTCGCTGTCCAAGGACACCGACGACAGACCCCAACTACCCCCTGGACTCGACATCCTGTGGCTCCCCGATTCACCTCCAAACCCGAGCGCGTTGCCCCCGTCAGAGCTCTTCGAAGACGCTCTCACCAACCTGCACATCGCCCTCCATCCCCAGACACAACACCGTGCCGCGTACCCTTCTCCCGCAGGTCCTCCAATAGAACCGACCCTTGCGTTGTACTGTCCCGTGGAGGGCGGCGAATACGTTCTCGATGAAACCGTCCGCGAGTTGGCTCGTAGAACCGGCGCAGAGGTTCTCGTGATCGATTCTGTTCACCTCGCTGCAGGTGAATGGGGCCATTTCGGAAAAGGTGCAGTCATTGACACTCCGTCCTGTCTACGGCTGACTTGCTTGCTTTGCAGCCGCTAATGCTATCCAGCTACCGAGAAACCCGCTACACTATCATCCTGCACCTCCCCCTTCTCCCTCTCGCCGCGTTTCTTCCATTGCTGAGGAAGAGGAAGAATCCGAGTCCGGCTTCTTTCCTCCAGCAGGGGTTTCCCAAATGACCCTCCACGTCCTCGCCCCAGTCGCCGCGTCTCGCGGACGTCCTTCGTCAGTCTTTGCCCCCTCCCGCCCATCCCCCACCCCAAGTCCAATAAAAGCCTTTTTTGACGAACTTATCAACATACACTCCCCTCCATCTTTCGGCTCATCGCAACCTCAACGCATCCGCCCCCGCATAGTCTACATCCGCGACTTCCCCACCCTTGCACCTACAGCACCCACTTGGTACCACCACCTCCTCAGCGCGGTACGTGCCCGTAGGACGGGACCCATCGCGCGTCCTTCGTCCCCTGTCGCATGTCCAATGACGATTGTGTGTGGCGTCACCCCACCACTCGTCGGCCCACCTTTACACCCTCTGTCAGCTTTCACCGGGCCATTTCCGTTATCCTTTGGGGCACAGGCACCATCCATTCCAGGTTCGTCCAGTAGTCGCCGGAGACATACCGCTCGTTCTGGACCTGGCTTCTCCGCCTTCACCGCAAGTCCCAACATTAGCGCAACGTATCCACAACCTTCTGAATGGGGCGAGGATTATTATGCCACGCGGGCACGCGAAAAACGTCTTCGAGATCGTCTTCGGCGATGGGAAAGGCACGGGGATGCTGCACTCCTCGAGGACGTCCCGCGACTCTTTGCCTCCTCTCTTCTAGGTTATTCTTCCCTTAGCAGCGGCATGGTCAGCGGTCCATCGCAAGCGATTGCTCAACCTGCTTCAGCCGATTCTGATCCTCCACGCCCACCCATACTTTTATTGGGAGGGGCCGCGCCTCCCTTCCTGGACATGCTAGGGAGTGGGCAGAGCGACTCCGAGGAAGGTAATCCAGGAGGTGGCACTTCAGGGAGGTTCTTCCGGGCTTCCGTCATACTACCCGGATCACGGGATCAAGGTGCGGAAAGGGAATGTAGGATGGCTCGGCGGAGGGAAGTAAACGAGTTGGCCATGCGATTAGGTGTTGGGGGGATTGGAGGTGTATTAGAGGCTGGTGCCAAGGGCGTGGCCGACAGCGCGTCCACTGAGGGAGTAGAGGACGGTGCAGAAAGCGAGCAAATATTCGGACCAAATTCCGGAGGGCTTGAAGCGGACGCAGAGATCGTTGGATCTCCCGCTGAGGCTGAAGACCAACCCAACATTGACGCTTCTTCGTCGAGCGATCTACAATACCCCAAAGAACGCGAGATGTGGGAAGACTGGAGCACGCGAGTCGAGTCCTGGCCTTCGATACGACAGATTGCAGATCGAGCGGTTGGGAGTGTCGTCTCCTCTTCCATTATCTCTCCTGCCGTGTCTCCCTCCATAACATCCAAGTCGCTCGGGGCAACTCTCGAACCGACTTCCGTGCCTTGGTCCGCGATACACCACGCCTGGGCAACACAACGCTCTTCGCACGATCTCCGCCGGGCCTGGTCAAAAGACGCACGCGTCCGTATTCGCGAGAACCAACCCGAATGTGCGACCGAGGACGAACTGGACGCCTATGAACTCGAAGACGATGAAGAAGGTAGATCGATAGATGAGGTAGTGGAAAGGGTCAAGCAAGACGAAGACCTTGACACTCATGAAAAGCGACTGCTGGGTTGCATCGTCGATCCTTGTAGGTTGCTTTCATTGGATCAATGGTGGATGCACGAAGACTGATGCGACCGGACTAGCTACTCTCTCGACGACTTTTGCACAGGTTCATCTTCCTCCACATACCATCGACTCTGTGAGGACTCTGGTCTCGCTCCCACTTCTTCATCCTGCAGCTTTTCAAATGGGCATCTTGAAAGAACATGCCATGACTGGGTGTCTTCTGTTTGGACCTCCGGGGACCGGTAAGACCCTCGTAGTGCGGGCTCTCGCAAAGGAGGCCGGCTGCCGGATGTTGATGGTCTCACCTTCCGACGTCATGGACATGGTACGCCTCCTTTGTAGCTCTGCTTTCCCCATTCCTGATTGTCACCGTTTTCACTTAGTACGTGGGCGAAGGCGAGAAACTCGTCAAAGCAGTCTTTAGCCTTGCTCGTCGCTTGTCCCCTTGCGTTG
>JBBPOB010000217.1:0-23123 GCA_038091275.1 Tylopilus subfusipes
TAACTCTGATGTATAACTCTGGAACTCTGGAGTTTTACTAGGCAATTAGGACTTGGCTTCAACTTGTGTGTTGCACCCTTGTCAGTCATATTCTATTATTTTGGTGGGTCAGAGATTGGATAATAAGTCCTAGGTGCAAGACTTGATGATGAGTTGATTTAGCAAGAGGATGATGAAGGAGAAGGAGGGCGATGGAGGAGATATGAGGAGTTAGACTTATTTGATATTTGAACTGGAGAGTACAAGAAGTAATCTAGGAGTTTATATACTGTGAAGGAGCATAGGATTGATAACAGAGTTCACAGATATTGGTAAGAAGATTAGAATAGAAGATAAGTAAAGTGGAGCCATGCTTCTAAGTGAGCACCAGCTCAGATGAAGGTATAGAGTGGAAATCAATACAAATATGGAACAAGGAGATGTCATAACTAGAATGGAGAGGAAAGCATACAAGGAGATAAAGTCTGGAGCAGAGATGGTACCAGAGTACCAGAGATGGACTTGGAAAAGTCTGGGATGTGATAGAATAGAGATCTAAGGAATCTGTAAACAAGTGAACAAGGTTGGCAAATGAGGATTTCTTGATGCAAATTTCACTGGAGAATGGGGGGCTGCAGGGTTTGTGTTCCATGATGTAGTAGATGTTGTGACCACCTTCCATCAAGCCAGTGACTTTGTCAGACTTGAAGGGGGGGTCCTTGATGCACCACATACCAGGCTCCTCTGCACCTCAACTTGCCTTGTGAAAGGCCTCATGTTGCTCTCTCAACTCTGGTAGGTATCCATCTTGCTTCTTGTTGTGTGCAATGTTGAGAAGCAGTTGATCAATCCCCTTCTTGATAGGGAAAGGGGAAGGGAAAGGAGCAACATGGCTTGGATCATCATCATCACTGCTAGAGGTGATGGATGGGGCTGTGGAGGGAAGTGTGTGTTTGTAGTGGTCTTCACATAGTTGGTAGTAATTGTGAAGGAATAGGATTGCTGAGGTAGTTCTGGCACTTGTAGAGCACAAAGAGGGGAGGGGAAGTGATACACCTTGCATCATTGGGCAAGGGTATAGTGGGAATGGTAATGTTGCTTACCTCCTAGCTTGACACTGGAGGTAATACAGTAGGAATGAGATATGTAATGTAAGGGTTGTCATCCATGTTATCGATCACTTCTTGCAAGGACACATGCTACATGGAGTTCAAAATTAGGTAATCAGCCAAGCAATTATCAAATGGCACAGTGAGGAGGATAGGGCATAAGGCAATGTGAGTATTATTGTAGTTTAAATTACCAGTATTAGTAGTATTTGAGATATTAATGTCAGGATCAGGTTGGAATGCAGTGGAGTATGCATCTGTTAGGGATAGATACATTGTCTCTACAGTCCAATCATTATACATAGGGATTAGGGTTGGCTACAATTCTAGCTAAGAAATCTAGACTAATCTATATAATAAAAGCTAAGTTTTATGCTAATCTATGTATGTTTAACTAGCTAATACAAATGGGCTTTCTGGCTTGGTTTGCCTAGCAAGGAGAAGAGTATGTAAGCTGTTCTTGGCTTACTATGAAAAACTACCAGATATAGTAGTATCTGACACTAAAGATAATGCTCTGTTTACTGCTGTTGTGGCATGCAGAACTAGTTTGTGATTCTTACTAGCTATTTCAACAATAAGCTTGGCCTAGAGTTTGCTAACTGATAGGCTTAGTCATCTTAGTGTGGGAATTCCCCTTATAAGTCACTCAGTGCACATAATAGGGCTTAGATAATAAACTCTTTATTGGTTGACTGGAGTGTGTAATTCAATGCAAAATCAGTTTCAGATACTAGATATTCCTAGACTCAATTTATCTAGATTACAATTGCCTTTCTACTATAGTGGCTACCTAGTAACTTTATTGGTTATATAATCAGAGGTGCCTTTCTGATGAGAGAGGCTGTGTTTCCCTAATCTGATAGTGGTTTCCTGCTTAAGTACTCACTACTATATATATAAGAGCTATACATTTGCCCTTATCTGGACTCTTTGTTTGAGTCTAATGTGAGGATTGACCTTTTTAGGTATGTACCTGAGGTGGGGATCCTGACTCTTGCATACAAATCTGCCCTCCTTATATGCTATTTTACAGGTGGCTATGGTGGCTTCCAAAACGGGCTTTAGACTTTGAGTCCAATTTGCTATTGGAGGGTTCTGCAGTCTATTAATAGATATGACTCATACTGACTCATTGTGACTCATATTGACTTATGCAGGCTGTGCATGACTGTACTTCCATTCATGGTAACCAGGTTCTCACAGGCATTCAAGCAGTTTGTCTAAGTTAGCTGAATCTGGAAGATTGTGGCTTATGAGAATTATGATTATGACTAATGCTGTGCCTGAGTGGCAATTTTGGCAGCACCCAAAGTAAGGCAATGATTATGTGATTAAGCTGTACAGCTCTGAAGCTGTGTCATTTACAAGATTTAGTAGTAATTGTATCTACAGTTTGTAACTAATGTAGTAATGAAATCAATGATTAGAGATTCATTAATATCTCTTGAAGGACTAAGGCTAGTCCAACGAGACTTGGTAGTTGGGTAGACTTAATGATAGTCTACTTGGCATAAGAGTAAGATATATATTTGAGTAGTAGATAAAGTAAGAATTGAATAAAATATTTATAACTCAGCATGTTATTGATTGTGTGCAGGTCAGCATTCCCTCTTCATATGCATGAACAATCATGTTTGCACATGAGGGTAACAGGGCTGCCTTAATACTCAAGGTCATCCAAGCAGGGCAGATTCCTGTCACTCCAACAAGGTGACCCACTGCTCTATGTATGGAGAATGGGGTCATAGGCCCCATTTGTGTCTACAACATGGCAGACAAAATCCATGCCTTGTTTGCAAGGGTGTAGTTGGAACCCAAAGGAAATGTACCCTCTTACTATCAGGCCTTCAACATAATCAGTCTCCTTCATCATTGGAGGAAACACAAGTCCTTGAAGGTGAGTGACTTTATAAAAGTCACAATGAAGGCATGGAAGCCTTCTGCTTGGGCCTTAAAGAAGGCCAAGAAAAAAAAGGACACTCTTTGTGAAGAGGTGAAGCATGTCCAACAGGTGGAGCACCCCCCTCTGGTCATTGTCTAAGCACTACAGGTGCATATCCTATCAGTGTAGCTCCAGACTGTGACCATCAAGCCAGGTGAGATAACCCCTCACATGGCACAGGTAGATGAGGCACCTGCCTTCTATCATGATCATGTTCCAGCAGTGTCTGCACATGTACTAATGCTGCCCCAACCTAAGGCCCAAGGAAAATTTACCTTTAATTTTAAAATGCTCATGCTTCCACAAGAAGCACCATTTCTCAACACCTCTGCTGACAAATGGGCAGCATTCATCAGATGTTGCCAGAATGCATGCAGGGAGTATGAGGGACTCCAAAAGATGTTCCCAGGGGCCATTAGACTCCTAGTATGTCCAGAGGACAATGACAATGACAATGAACTTGCCCTACTTGTGTGGTACCATTCCCTGTTGAAATGGGTGGAGGTCATATCCACTCAAGATCATTCTACTGCCTAAGTGGGTCAATTCTCCAACCAGGCCCTCCTGGCCAACATTGCAGCTTACCTTGCTGCCAATGGTGTCTTGTACCATGATGCTGATGATGCAGTCATGTGAGCATGGCACACAGCATGGGAATGGATCAACTGTATTAAAAGGTCCAGGTGATTTAATAACCCCAGGGCAAATACCCAGCTCAAGCCTATTTGCCTGGAGCTGTTGCAAGACCTTAGAGATGGTCTCCTCATCTGCTAGGAGTGATATGAGGATGATGCCTGCTCTCAGGATGTCTTGGTGGAGAAGGTCCCTTCATTGTTGGAAGACTTGAATGCCCTGAGGAAGGAGATCCTCTGTGCTCAGTTTGGTGAGGCTGTGGTCATTCATGACCTCACATTCATGCCTACTGCATCAAACAAGTTTGACATCATCATGAATAATGGAGGGAATTCCAAGGGCCCCTCAGATATGTGAGTCACTTATGGGGTGCATGCACTTTACCCCACCTTTTATCTTTATCCTTGTTTATGACTGTGTGGAAGGCATAATCCTCATTATTCTCTTGTTTTATTATGTGCTCAATTGGTATAATATTGCCTGTATATATGTATATTTAGTTTTTCTTCAATTTATTCTTTTTGTTGAGCCATTACCATTTCTAAATGAGAAGGGTGTCAGGGCTGAAGGCCCCATATACAGTATGAACAGTGCAAGCAGGTACATATAATAGAAGTAATCACATGTGCCATGGATAGTAGATAAAGGTGGGGAGCTTGTGATATAAGCTCCCTATTATTTTACCATCTTGTCACTATGTATCATACAGCAAATCCAATAGCAGTTCACTTTGCTGGCATGATCTTAAGGCAAGACCAACACCCTTTACACAGCATCCAAAACTTTTCACATTAAGTGCCAGTCTCCCAATAGTAAAGTCATCACACACACTGTCTGCTGGTGCCAGTTTTCAATGACTGCAGCATATGCATTTATGGACTACTGCACACAAGGACAAACTATATCATCTGTGATTGTAGACATCCCCACACCTCCTACTGGAGGCCTGACATTGTTTAACCTTTATGTCACACTATCTCATAGCACAGGACACTTGAGCATCCATTTGTTATGTGATTTCAACAATGACCTTTTTCAAAAAGGGCATCAGGCTGAGTTGCTTGCAGAAAATGATAGACTTGAAGAGCTAAATAAGAAAACAGTTAGATGTGGTATGTGGAGATATGGGAACCAAAGATTTTTCCAAGGAATTGAGCTTCAGCCAAATGTTGTTGATTGGCATGGTAATTTCTGATAAGTTAGGCACACCATTTTCCCATGATTTTTGGGTGCAATAGAAACCTTGTCAAGCAAGGTGATTTAGGCTTACATAAGCTATAGCTTACATCACATGGTAGTTATCTTAGCTTACTTAGTGACTTACTGAGTATTTTACAGATCATAAGCTCTGCCTAAAGCTTTTCAGTAGCTGGAATCAGCTTACTCATGAAATGGTCAAAGTTGTCAAACTGAAGTCAAACAGGCAGAATTGGTTAGAATGGTGCAAGAACCTCCAGCAGACTGCTGCAAAACAGTGACTAGCCAATTACCTTGCAGGAACCCCCACCAACACAATTTAGCAACATTTGTAATGCACTCACAAGATGATTTATTGAGTGCACAGTCCCCAAATCCATTTGTAGGCAATTTTGACACTATGGTATAGTGTGGGAATATATTGACTACCTAACTAAAAGGCTCGACAATGTGCATCAGAAAATGGGTGAAATGCCACATGGAAGAGTCCACAAAGGTGCAGCCACAGCAAAGGGACCAGGCAAAATGATCATGGATCTTAGTAAGACTGATGGCATAAGCCTCACAACCCTGGCAGGTGGCCCATGAGACAACTGTGAAGACCATGCCAAGGTCTACTGCAAAACAGTTGTGCTCACACCACCACCATTTGAGTTGACAATCCCACCAATGCTTGAATCATCAGAACCACTCTGGGAAGTGGCCACAAGTCATGGCAAAGCAGTGGTCGACAGTTGATGAGAACCAGCATGTGATTTGAAAGTCCCTCACACCACTATGAAACCACCTTGGAAGCCTGCACACAACTCAGAAGCCCCTTGCACAGCCACAGAATGGCCCCAGGAACCATCACCAGTCAAGTCCACCATACCACCAGCATGGACGTCACTGCACACAAATGAATCACACAGAAAGGACCAGGAAGCAGCAGGTGGTGACAACAATGACAAATGTCAACTACATTCCAAGTGTGTCAATGAACCCCCAATGACTAGTCAGTAGGTCCATGAAGTGGCTGCTGATATC
The DNA here is from genome assembly GCA_038091275.1 of Tylopilus subfusipes. Taxonomy (NCBI): domain Eukaryota; kingdom Fungi; phylum Basidiomycota; class Agaricomycetes; order Boletales; family Boletaceae; genus Tylopilus; species Tylopilus subfusipes. The sequence goes on from JBBPOB010000217.1 coordinate 5,890, forward strand.
ATGAACCTGCATGCAACATGTGTGAAGCTGACAAGGCCAGCAGGTACTTTGCAGAACCCATCAGATGAGCTTGAACCACTCTGGAAAGTGGTTGGCAACAAGGTCAAGAGCTGGGAGGATGTTGATGACAAATGTTAGCACATGAGCACATCAATGAATAGCCCAATCAGGTGAAGATGTCCAAAAATGAGATCATCATGATGATAACACCAGATGTACCCCAGAGCATGTCGCTCAAGGGAGAGTGCATAGGACAGGTGAGCAATGGCAGCACTGAGCTGACCATGCATGAGCTATACAGTGCTGAGGCCACTCAGGACCAAGGTGACAAAACAGTGACCAGCACAAGTGCATAAAGCACATTACATAACCACTAAATTAACATGGATACCACAACAGATCCATCGAGACTGTCAGAAGATCCTGTGGATGTGATGGGCAATGATAAGCATTGTCCAGATGTGCCTACAGAGCTGCCCAATGAGCCTAAGGGTGTGGAATGGCCAGGTGACATGTTGAGTGAGTTGAGTAAACTGGCAAGAGGGTCAAGAGATGGTGTGGAAGCAATGGGTGATGACAATGACCCAGAATGTCAACCTATAGTAGAGCCTAATGAACTTCCCAATAGGGGGTCTAATAAGCCATGGGACCTCACAGATGTCCAAGTTGAGCTAGGTGATGAGGACCTGCAAATGAAGTTAAGAGATGCCAAGGACATATCTAGAAATGCCCAATGTGAGATGGAGCATATGGGCAATGATACAAACAATCTGCATAAGCCATCTGATAGGCTGTATGAGACAGTGTGCACCCCTGTGCATATCCACATTGACCCAAGCAGTGATACTGATGACAATCAAAGCAGATGCTCCATACATGAGAGGAAGAGTGAAACAAGTGTCAAGGAAGTTGAGGGAGCACATCAAGATGTGCAGGATAAGATGGAGAACTTGACAACATGTCATAACATGTCAATTGAGGGGGAGAAAGGAAGTGTGTTGGCACATACATGATCAACAATGACAGCTGATGAGGATGATCAGCACAGTGAAATGAACATCAATAACATACCTGAGCATCCCCCAGCCCCACCTGCACCATCAGATGAAGCTGTGCAGCATCTGAACAAACCCCAGAGCATGCAGCTCAAGGGGGAGATAAAGTCAGTCATGAACTGTGACAAGGCATGTACCAATGTTGATGTGCACATGATAGGAGCACCCAGCCACAATGAGAATAGCAAGGGCATACTGAAGAAGCCTATAAACATGTCAGAACATGAGCACATACACTCAGAGCACAGTGAGGATGACCACTCACCTGGGAGAGGTTCAAACAACCCAGACAACCTGAGTAGTGAAACAGTCACACCAGGCAACATCCACAGTGTCCAGGAATACCCTAGGAGTGTCAGTAGTGAGTGTGCTGATGAAACACATGGACATGTCAAAACATCAAATCAAAAGGCCCTAGAGGTGACCAAGAGGCATCCAGAGGTGTTGAGAGTGTTCAGGACTACTGAAATGTTGTTGAAGGTGCCAAATATGATCCAATACATCATGGAAACAAGGAGGATGAGTGCATCATTGAAACAACCACACAATGTCAACATAGAGGCCCAGAAGGCCAAATTGAGTGAGCAGGTTGAGTCACAAGCTTTTGAGAGCAATTGGTACCACCAAATCAATGGTGATGATGTCAAATATGATGGGAATTGTGGCTGGATAGATGGCACAATGAGTAGCACATGCTGTGACTCGAAACAAGTCAAAATGTGGCCACTAGCCAATGAACACATGGGTCAGCACAACCAGTGCTGGCACAGGACAAACAATGTACCTGAGCCACCTGCTCCACTTTCCAACCACCACAAACAATCTTGCATCCATCTGAACCCACCACACTAATGTGGACAAATCAAAATGTGACCTACAAGAGTCAGTCACATCAGATGGACCCACTAGGCCATCCAGAACTGTCAAAGCCATATCAGGTGAATTGGACCAATCACATACATTGTATATTGATTGTAGGTGATGCAGAAGCAATCCAAAATCATGAAATGTGAAGACCACATTGCTAGAGCTGATCAAGGATGAGTGCACACATCTACAGGCAAACTAGCCATGACTTTCCAAATTGGGCAACCATGCCAGCACAGCACAACATGGACAAAACTACTCATTTCAACAACCACAATACATTCATTTTAATACTTTCCTTTGATTTTATTCTCTGCTCATAGAGCAAACACTTACAGCTATTGTTTTAGTCTCTCATGTTTAAGGGGGAATGTTGGAATTTATTCCAAATATAATATTTAGGCTTACATAAACTATATCTTACATTGCATGGTAGCTACCTTAGCTTACTTAGTGACTTACTGAGTATTCTACAGCCCTCACAAGACTGGCTAGAAATGCAATGAGGTGCATGTGTGATATAGGGCATTGCTTTGATTCAGGGACATTGTTAAGGTCATAGTACATGTGGAAGACCAGCAGACCTGTACCATAGAGTTCTTTGATGCCATCCACCCAAGAGGCTCCAATGACCTCCAGGATGTGATTGAGTGCCACATTGGGGATAGGGTGGGATGCAGGGTTATTAGGGTATTGGAAATGCATGGGATTTGAATATGGAGTCCACAGGTGAAGTCAGTCTTTGGCTGAGAAGTGGGGGTGACTGGGTGAGGGAAGAGATATGAGGTTGGCTGGATAAGGGCATATTTTGGACAATGAAGCAGTTGTGGTATTGGGAGGAAGGGGAATGTTAAAACAGTGGGGGATATTTGTATTGCCCATCTTGGAGGGCTTGAAAAATGAGCACTTCTTCTACTTCTGCTTGAGCATATAGATGGTCTTCAGCTTCCTGGTATGCTTGTATGTGGTCAATGATTTGAGAGGCAGAGGCAGAGTAGACACCTTCTTGGAATAGCTGGAGCTGTCTGGCAATGAGGGGCTGCTTGGCATCAATGATGTACTCTTGCAGCTGGTCAGGAATTGGAATGGGAGGAAGGAGCTGGGTTGCAGAGCCATAGATGCTGCAAAAGGGGAGATCTGCTAGGTTATCTGAGTCAGCACTGGGAATCCAATGAATGAGGATGCTGAGGACATGGTGAGAGCACTCAACAATGTCATGAACACACTTGAAAACATTATTAATGGCTGTGTTTCTGTGTTGTCCAATGCACCAGCCATTGATAATGCCTTGATTGTCACAGTAGGTGATGATATGTTGAGGAGTAGTGAGCATAGAGTTGATAGCTTGCACCAGGAGCTTGAAACTGATTGCTTCAGCCCATCTGATGTCTTGTTGGCCATGTAGGGTGTTCCATCCTGGAATGAGACACCAGGTGTGCCATCTGGAGTCAACCACAATTCTGACTTCAAGGTCAGAGTTGGCATCCGAAAAAGCTTGGAGTTCAATGAAGGATGGTGGAGGGATGATGGGACATGCAATGTCAGTAGTTTCTAGGCATTGTAGCCACCAGACAAGGTCATTTCACACATGTTTGTCTGAGTGATGTTGTCAAGACCGGGTTAACTCTGATGTACAACTCCGGAACTCCGGAGTTTTACTAGACGGATAGGACTTCAGCTTCAACTTGTGTGTTGCACCCTTGTCAGTCACATCCTGTATTTCAAAGGGTTGGAGGTTGGAGGATAAGTCCTGGGTGCAAGACTCGACGATGAGTTGATCTAGTGAGAGGACGATGGAGGAGGAGAGCAAGAGAGGAGGAGTTAATCTTAATTGATATTCAAACTGGAGAATACAAGAAGTAAACTAGGAGTTTATATACTTCGGAGGTGCATAGGATTAGTAACGGAGTTCATAGGTATTGGTAAGGAGATTGGAATGGGAGGAGAGTAAACCAGAGCTGTGCTCCTAAGTGAGCACCGGCTCGGGTGAAAGTACAGAGCGGTAACTAATATGAAAGTAGAACAAGAAGATGTCATAACAAGAATGAAGGGAAAAGCATACAAGGTATAAGTCCAGAGCGGAAATGGTACCAGAGTACCAGAGATGGACTTGGTAAAATCCGGGATGTGACAGTATCCCCCTCTTAGGCCTGAACCCTTGAAGGCCTTAAGCAAAGAATGACACGGAGTGTGTGATTCTGTCAGAGTCCGAACATGTCCTGAGGTCTATAAAGTCCACCACATGTGGTCTATTGCTTCTTCATCTCAAACCACCATGTCCGACCTCACAAACATCAAGCAGTGGCCCTACAAGGACCTGGTGGAGCACCCTGACGATGACAACATTCTTGGCAAGGCCAAGTACAATGAACGACGGCGGCGAGCGAAGGAGCACAAGGCAGAAGAGGAGCAGAAGAAGGCGGAGAAGGAAGCAAAGTGCAAGGCTGTAGAGGAGGCCAAGTGCAGGGTGACGGAGGAGGTGGAGGCTCGGAGGAAGGCGGCATTGGAGGAGGCCTGCAAGTGCAATGAGGCTGAGGAGGCAGCAAAGAGGAGGGTGAGTGCCGATTTGTCTCATCCTGTCGCCTGCTGATGAGTGATAGGTGGCGACGGTCCAAGCAGAACAGAGTTCCATTCCGAGCAAGGTGCAAGGCAAGTGCAAAGAGCTGCCAGAGTGTGTCAAGTGCACGGAGCACCACCTAGTGTGTGTGCTTGGCCCGGGGAAGTCAATGTCATGCACCGAGTGCCAACATGTCAAGGGCAAGTGTGTGTGACCTGGGGCAGAGGGGACGGAGGACACAGAGAAGGAGAAGAAACACCAGAGGAAGTGCAAGGAGGAAGAGTCTCCACAGGGGAAGACAAAGAAGAAGGCTCATACCGAGCCAGAGGAAGCAGAGGGGACCAGAGAAGATGAGGAAGAGGAGTAGGGGTAGCTAGTTCTAGGACTTTGTTTCTTTTGTCTAGAATGCAGTTTGTTCGTCATTGAGTGGAGTGAGGTCCGGACTTATCCAGATAGCAGAGATGGAAGTCCTGGACAAGCTCCGAGGTGTGACCTAGTTTGGTAGCTAACAACCAAGAGGTCTCGTCATCAGTACCTTCGTATCCGGACCATCATACCAAGTACAACAGTTTGCAATTTCTTCGTCGTCAATCTATCTTAGAGTCGAGGATCTCAGAGATCTCAAACTCCGGTTCTCCATCTACTTTGATTGGAGGTGGCAGAGGTTGTATCCTATTCGGAATAGTGTTGGGTACAGAGGGTTCCAACTGTGAAATGTGAAAGACGGAGTGTACAGATTTCATAGAGTTGGGGAGATGGAGTGTGAAGGAGTGGGTACCGGCCTGAGTGACTATTGTATATGGTCCTAAGTTCTTCTTGGAGAGCTTCTTGGAAGGTCTGGTGGACCTGAAGTACTTAGCTTTGATGAAAACCTGTTCTCCAACTTTGAAGTCCAGAGCCGGAGTTTGTTTAGCATCTGTGGGACCTTGATATCACTATTGCACATGGGTCATCTTCTCACAGAGGAATTGGTGGAGGGAGTCGAGGTCGACAGAGTAGTCTCTAGCTCAAGCGGAGGTTAGATCACATTCAGGGTATATGGTGATGTTAGGATGATAACCCTTATTAGCAAAGAACGGTGATATTCCAGTGGTAGCATTCAGAGTGTTATTGTAAGTGAACTCTGCAAGGGGCAGGAGTTCAGACCAGTTGTCTTGCTGGTAGTTACAATATGTGCATAGGTATGGCTCGAGTGTTTGGTTCATTCGCTCAGTCTGGCCATCGCCTTCCGGGTGATAACTGGAGGTGAAGTGGAGATGGATGTCGAGGGCCTTTCCGAGTGAGCAGAAGAAATGAGAGACGAATTCTGAACCTCTATCAGAGGTGATGTGGGATGGAACTCCATGCTTAGAAAACACATGGAGGAGGAAGAGCTTTGTGAGCTCCAGAGATGTGATTGTGTCATAGGTTGGAACAAAGATGCATTGTTTCAACAGTCAATCTACAACCACTAATATTGCTGTGAATCCAGAGGATGGAGGGAGCTGTTCTATGAAGTCCATGGAGATGGAGTTCCAGGGCTTTTCGGGGATGGGGAGTTGTTTGAGGAGCCTGTAGGGCTTGTGTCTAGGAACCTTCACGCGGGCGCAGGATGTACAGGAGGAGACGTACTCTTTTACAAACATCCTGATTCCTGGCCAAGTATATTCGCAGCAAATGAGTTCCAATATCTGGTTCTGACTGAAATGTCCAGAGAGAGGGTGGTCATGCTTGTACCGGAGGACCCGGAGATGGAGGTTGTTGGAGTCTGGCACATAGATGCAGTTGTCTAGATAGAGGAAACCGTCAGCATCAGTGGACCATCTGGAATCTGGGGACTCGGAGGTAGACATGTGGATAGTGGCCAGAGAGTCAGAGGGAAGGGCGGAGAGGATGTCCTTGTGGAGAGTCTCAGCATCAAAGAGCGTGCTAGCTTGAAGTACCGGAGCTGCAAGGTAAGTAGCTTGGAGGGACGATGCAAGCTGTTTTTGGGTGAAGATAGGTCAGAGGTTATGTGGATTGACACGAGCATAGTCCTAATCCCCCTCTTTGGGCATCTAGTCAAGGCATCCAGCTTTTCGCCAAGCTTCCCAGGGTGGAAGCGGACTACTAGGTGAAATTGGCAGAGGAACTCCAACCAACAGACTTGCCGTCAGGTCAGGAGTTTCGTGATAGTGAAATACTCCAAGTTTTTATGATCGGTGATAACGTCAATCAAAGTCATGGAGCCTTCGAGGTAATGTCACCAGCTCTGGAAAGCTTTGTGGATGGTGAGCAACTCCTTATCGTGTGTGTCATAGTTGAGCTCTGGAGCTGCTAACATCCGAGAGTAGAAAGTGATGGGGCAGATTTCGACATCTGGGCAACGAAGGGAGAGGATGCCAGCAATGGCATAGTCAGAGGCATCAGTTTCTATAATCATCAGAGTGTCTGGAACCCAATGGGTGAGGATAGGAGCTGTGGTAAAGGCTTCCTTGAGCTTGCGGAAGGTGGAGTGACAGGATTCATCAAAGTTCCATGGAGTAAGCTTGTGGGTGAGTCAGGTTAAAGGAGTGACTATATCGGAGTAGTTATCTATAAACCGATAGTAGAAATTTGCGAATCCCAAGAAGGACTGGACGTCCTTGACTTTACAAGGCTCAGGCCAATCTTGAATGGCTTTAACTTTCTCCAAGGACATGGTAAGTCTGGATGGAGAGAGCTGGTATCCGAGGTATTCGGTGGAGTCAGTGTGGAATTCACATTTTTCTGGTTTGGCGTAAAGTCCATGTTTGCAGAGTCTTCAGAGAACTTCTCAGATGTGCTTCTTGTGGGAGGCTTTGTCCATGGAGTGGATGAGGATGTTGTCCAAATAGACTATAATGCAAACATCTAATAGATCAGTGAAGATGGTATTGACAAACTGCTGGAATGCCACAGGAGCGTTTGTTGGACCAAATGGCATGATGAGCCATTCATAGGAGCTGTAACACATCCAGAAAGACGTTTTCCACTCATCTCCATCGGCGATGCAGACCAGATGGTATGCATATTAGAGATTGAGCTTGGTATATATTTTGGCACAGCTAGGGGTGTCTAGGAGGTCGGAAATGTGTGGAAGTGGGTAGCAATCTTTCTTCATGATTTTGTTGAGTCCTTGGAAGTCGACGCAAAGGCAGAGTGAACCATCCTTCTTGTGGACAAAGAGGACTGGAGCAGTGTGAGTGGAAGAGGAGGGACAGATGAATCTGTTGGCTAGATGCTCATTGAGGAATGTCCGGAGGGACTCAAGCTTGGAGATAGAAAGGGAGTAGGTAGTGCCTAAAGGAGGTAAAGTTCCTTCTTCCAGATCGATCTTTAGGTCGTGCTCGTGATGAGGAACAAGCTGGGATGCCTTGCTCTTGCTGAACACATCTGCAAAATCGTGGTATTCTGGAGGAATTCTGGAGAGGTTGACAGGTTCAGAAGTGGTAGAGGAGGAACAGAGATCACTCTCCTGGGGGTGGAGTTGTAGACTGAATTGCACAGAACCCTGGAGATGACATGCCAATGCAAAAGCAGGGGCACCGATGATCACGATCAGGGGAGCCTTGCGGTCAGAGAAATGTGGTGGATCGGATGATGTAGGGTCAACCAGAGGTGGAGAGACCTCGGGCTGTGGAGATGAGCTCAGAGTTGTTGGCATGGCCTGTTCAGGTGAGCAGAACGAGATACTGCTTGAAGTCCAGTCAATTAACAGATTGAAGCAGGTGAGCCAGTTATGTCCTAAAACAAGGGAGCAAGAGCCATCCAACGGAGTGACAAAAAGTGTTGTCGGAGTGATATCACCAGTTTTGAAGCAGACGGAGAGGTTGATAGCTTGAGTGATGGTGGAATTTGTAGTTCCATCGAAGAGCCGGAGTTGGAGCGGAGGGACAGAGTAGGTTGAAAGATTGTTTTTATTAATAAAGGTGGTATTTATGAAACAATCAGAGGAGCTGGAGTCTACAAGTGTGGAGAACGAGGGGATGTCATATGAGATTATGGAGACAGAAGGCATAAGAGATTTGGGATCTAATAGAGCGGATGCATTGAGACGGATCTCCTTGAGTGCATGGGTGGGTTCAATGCAACCTCCAGTCCATGCGGAGCCTGGGAGGTCGTGGACTATTTTTTCACCTCCAAGAAGGCCTCCGGTTTGGCTTCTGGAGTTGTGGTTGTGGTCGCATGAGCCTTTGACACCCTGGAGGTTGACTTAGGGTAGTCTTTGGCTATGTGTCCTACAAGACCACAGAACATGCAGAGCTTGTTGTTGAAGCAGTGTTTTCACTCATCAGTGGTGAGCTTGCCATCTTTGCCGAGCTTCGACGAAAGGTCCGGTTTGGTGGCAGAGGTGTTGGCAGCCTTTCCGTTGGACTGCTTGGAGTCCTTGGAGGTGCCAGAGGACTGATTGTCAGAGCTGGGTGCAGAGGTGGAGGATTTGTCAAAGGAGGACTTGGTGGTGGAGGGGTTGCTGGAGGGCTTCGCCTGCCTGCTAAGTTCTGACTTGCGTTCCCATTAATGTGCATCGATGGCTTGGGCAAGCTAGCGGAGTTTGGAGAGGGTCAGAGGCTTCCTAACGCAGGAGATCTCATCCTTGATGCAATTGGGGAGGCTGTTGTAAAAGTGGTGCCAGAGGGCACCTTCTCCATAACTCTGGACTTGCAAAGTGATCCAGTTGAACTCCACTACATACTTGTTGATGTGTTGACCATCCTTTATAGATAGATGGTCGAGCTGGTGCTCCACATCTCTGACAGGATCATGGGGTCCAAAGTTCATCTGAAGTTCCAGGACAAACTCCCGGAAGTTGTCCATCCATGCAGGATGGAGTGCTGGATCCTTCATTTGAAGGAGGTCGGGCTTGAACCATTCCAGGGCCATGCCCTTTAGGTACGACTGCACAAAGGTGACCTTGGCACGGTCTGTACGAAAAGCCTTTGGGTGGTCCTGAAAGTTTAGTTTGCACTGCACTAGGAAGACCCAGAGTTTTCAGAGATCGGTCCCATCAAACTGGTCAGGCTCCCAGACTTTAGTGCAGGGGGTAGAGTCAGAGGTACATTTGGAGGAGCAAGCGAGGTCCCAGATTGTGCCTGCCAACTGGGCAAGCGTGTCGCAGGGAATCTGCTCGTCTTCCGAGTCAGAAGAGGAATCATGGAAGTGATGGGGGACATCTGGGTCATCTGGGTTGTCATCGGAGGGGAAGTCTCTGGGGACGTCCGGATTGTCTGGGTCATTAGGAGGTTTGGCAGAGTGACTTGGTCGGTCGCTTGCCTTGAATGCTGCATCGTCGTCTACAACACTCTCTTTGATGTGTGCACCCAGAGTAGAGGGATTTGGGTGGGGGCATGATGTGGAGGTGGAGGTGAAGGTATGACACATGGAGAAGCTCCGGAATTTGTCAACAGGTTCAGCAATCTGGCGATTACTTCCGAAGATGCTTAGGGGGTTAAATGTGTAAGGGGATGGGGGAGCTGCTTGGGCTCGAGTCTGCAAGCAGGTGGTGTGGGTAGTATGAGTAGCCATGACTGATTCGTGATCTGACAAGTGTGAGTTCAAATATACTATCAAGACTGGGTTAACTCTGATGTACAACTCCAGAACTCCGGAGTTTTACTAGATGGATAGGACTTCGGCTTCAACTTGTGTGTTGCGCCCTTGTCAGTCACATCCTGTATTTCAGAGGGTTGGAGGTTGGAGGATAAGTCCTGGGTGCAAGACTCGACGATGAGTTGATCTAGCAAGAGGACGACGGAGGAGGAGAGCGAGAGAGAAGGAGTTAATATTCGAACTGGAGAATACAAGGAGTAAACTAGGAGTTTATATACTTCGGAGGTGCATAGGATTAGTAATGGAGTTCATAGGTATTGGTAAGGAGATCGGAATGGGAGGAGAGTAAACCAGAGCTGTGCTCCTAAGTGAGCACTGGCTCAGGTGAAAGTACAGAGCGGTAACTAATATGAAAGTAGAACAAGAAGATGTCATAATAAGAATGAAGGGAAAAGCATATGAGGTATACATCCAGAGTGGAAATGGTACCGGAGTACCAGAGATGGACTTGGTAAAATCCAGGATGTGACAGATGTAGAACAAAGGGGTGGTTGGCAAAAGTTCCCAGCATAGCTTCCAGACCAGTTAGGTAAGCATGTCCTTGCCATAGAATTGTAAATGCATGCAAAAGCTTGCCATACAGCTCTTGTACATATTTGAGTGAGTATCAGTCATGCTCCATCCACTGCTGAATCACACTATAGTATTTGTTGATTTTGGAGATAGGAAGGCTGACCACACAATTTTTTAAATCCCATGGAAAACCTATGTAGACCATGGTAGAACCAAATGGTTGATCCTTGGTTGCTTCCAAAGGGGTGCCCAGCTTGCACAATGTGATCAATGTGATCAATGTTATAGGTAAAGGGCCCATCATTCTTGGGTCTTGTTAATGTGCACAATAAATCACAAATTGGCCAAGCACAGTCTTCACTGAATTCATTAATGGAGTTGTCAGGGAGATTTGAACCCTCAAACCAGATCCTACTGTGAGACTATTTCCTGCCTGTCATGGTGATTTGTTTGTGCCAGGATTGTCAGGCTGAGTTGTACTGGTTAAGATGAATGCAAGGAATTCATAGAAAAATGTGGTCATTTACCTATTTGTCCAGTGGTCCAATTCCATTGTAGTTCAGGATGTTTATGCCTACATCAGTCACAATTCCATAAGTGCCACATGATGCGGAGGCTCTGAAGGCAGCACAGGTGTTAATACATCTGAGGAAATTAGAGATTTTAACTATAGCTGCTGGCCATTATGAGGGGTGAAGGGGAATTGTGTGATAGGCTTCTGCCACATCTCAGATGGCTGCTTCTGAGCCTGGGGGTAGCCTGGAAATTAGAAGATAGACTGAGGAGAATTTTCCCCATGTGCACAGAAAATGTTTAGTCAAAATACTACTATTAATAGAGGGATTAGGAAAGGAGGGTGATGCATTGTGGGAAAAAGAAAAAATCTGTATGAGTCTGAATTTGCCCAGTTTACTGGGCTTCAGAATTATGGATAGGGGGAAGTTTGGTATGGGCCCAGAACTTCTTCTATGATTGAAAGTGGGTAGGAACCAATATATCTACCCTTTGTAATTTCCTTATGTACAATTTCATTAAACTCACTTTGATACATGGAAATAGAGATGCTATTCAGTGGAGATTGTACACATGTGATTTAGAGGAACCCTACAATGAAACCATTCTGAAGGCCTGCCAGCAAGGTGTCTATGCACTTGGAGTCTGAGCAATGGGCATGGTTGAGTGCATGTGCCCAAGCATCCACTTTATATGGTGTTAGTGGATGGAGCCTTCTGCATACAAGGGCATTATGCAAGGATGTAAGGCATCAAGAGCAAATGTACTTGTGGTCATGCTTTTGGTTGCATCCAGATTCTTTCTGCCAGAAACTGCAGATGATGTTTCTAGTTTCACAGATGCAAAGGGCTTTGTTGAGGTGCTCACAGAGTGTGTCAAAAAGATCATCCCAAGTCCTCTTGACATGACAGGCAATGATTAGGATGTCATGTTCTTGTGGCTGAGGCAGATGGTACAGACCAGGTAGGTAGTGATGTCTGAGTCCTTGGATTTGGGCCCAGAATTGGTGTGGGATTGATCAAGGCAAAAGGAATGTGCCTTCTTAGTGAGGGCAGTGTGAAATTGTGGGTTATCATTGGTCTTGCCTCAAGAACACACAGGTGAAGTGAACCGCTATTGGATTTGCTGTATGATATGTAGTAGACAAGATTATTTGATGGGGAGCTTATCCTGAGGCTCCCCATTTTATATACTAACTGTGGCACATGTGATTACTGCTATCACATGCACCTGTCATATCCTGTTGTACCATATATGGGGCCATCAGCCCCTAACACCCTCCCTATTGAAAGATGGAGATAACTCAAGCAAATGAAAGGAAGATTTAGATCAGATATGTATGTACAAAACATAAATATACTGTACAATGTATCAAATGGAAAGGAGCTAAGTTCATAAGATACAAGAACAAGGGAAACAAAAGACACTAAGGAGGGTTATGCCCCTTGCATGAACATGAGCATACAATGATAAATGTAGAGTTGAACCCATGGAAAGAAGTGGTGTGAGGATGCATCCATCTGACCTACCCTCACATCAATTCTGAACCCTCCAAGTCCCCATCATCCATGACAATATCAATTGACCACTCATCAGTTCTTGGTGTAATGAGGGTGAGGTTGTAAAGGACCAATGCATCACCAAAATGTGCATAAAGGGAGTCATCTCTTGGAATACTTGGATCCATCATCAGTGGGGGGACCTCCTTGAGAGACACACCATGGGCCTGTGCCTCAGCTGCATACCACTCTCTTGTTGTTACACTAGTCATTTGTCTTTGAACAAACACTCAAAGGTTGACTTACTTGTCTTGAGGGAGGTACTCACAAAGAGACACAGCATCCTCAAGAACAGGTCACTGGGTCAAGGTGATGGTCAATCAGACCAACAGGGTCAAAGGTTCTGGTCAAGCAGACCAGCAAGATTATAGACAGGGTTGAAGGTTCTAGTCAAACAGACTAGGACATGAGATGACTATGTAGAATTCAGAAGATTGAGTGTAAGGGAAGTACACTGTAATTGACTGATATTTATAAGACCAAGAAATGAGGGACACATAAGCAAAGAACATTGGAGAACATTGGAGAACGATTGGATGGTGAGTAATATGGATTACATAGTTATTGTGATAGAGCTAACTAGAGGAGACAAGGTCCAATGTGAGTGAATACATACAAATAGAATATGAGTCATATCCCCTTTCAAGTGAATGTGAAGTCCAAAGAAGAACAGCTTGGGGTTAGCTATAGCTCAATGAAGTCAACATTAGATGGACCAAAGATAAGGAGAAAGTGGTTGATCTTATAATAATATATGCCCCAAACTAGGATATGGATGGAATGTGAGATAGAAATAAGTATGACTGAAGAGAAAAGGAGGTCAACCATAACACTTGTATGACCAAGGGAGTCAGAGTCAACATCAAGCAACAGCTCTCATTGCATAGGCTTGAACAGGATGGATGTCAGAGGGTTTTTAAACCCTTCAGAACTGTTGATGCAGTCAACCCACCTGCAGGTTGCATGGTGCTCTGTCATTAATCAGGGAAAGATGAATGGATGCTAGGAAACTCTTCAATCTTCCCTCCAGGCCCAATCTAACTATAAGCTGGTGATGAACAATGCACCTACCAGATCAAACAATAGTGTTGCTAATGAGTGTGTAAGAAACTTAGCTAATTGGATCCCAAGTTGTTCTTCCAATCTCAAATATGTCTATTCAGAGAATAGGGTTGGCTTCTTTCTAGTGTGTGGTGTTGGTATTGCTAATGTTTATTAACAATTGGTGTGCAGATGAGACTAATCATGCAATAACTGGCAAGGATCTAAGCTTCTATGTCCCTTCCTGCTTGAAGCATGGGAGCTGAGGCTGTATTGGAAGGCTTAGTAATAATGTTACTAGGCATAGTAATTTCTGAGATGATCAGTTCCTAATGCCTGGTAGTTGTTGAATTATAGTAAGCCTGGCAAGATTTATCTAAGGATAATATCACAAGCCACTTTGTACAAGAGTTAGTTATCAAATGTGGTGGGGGGAAGTGTGGGAAAATTCGCTTAAGGTTCACTCAGTTCACACTCAATAAGGCTTAGTAATAAACCTCTTTATTGGAAAACTGGAGTGCTGATTGTGCTAGTATGCATTAACAGTTACTAGATATTGCTAGATTTGATTTATCTAGGTTACAATTACCTTTCTGCTGGAGTGGCTATCCAGGAAGTGTAGCTTATATAATCAGGTGGGTGCCTGATTAGTAAGCCTTCCTCTTTAGTATTAGCTTTCTGCTTTAGTGCTATATCAAAGATGGGGAATAGCATATACAAGGTTGAACTAGTATAAGTGTTATTATCTAATCCTTTGTGAAGATCTAATCTCCGCTCTAAGGGGGGATCTTATCCTATCTTATCAGCGCATCAGTGCTCCTTTTATGCTACCTTACAGGTGGCTGTGTAGGCATGGGAATCACAGAGGCAATGCATAAGCTAATTATGTCATTCATTGATGGTGGGAATGGTTCTTATGTCAACATTGACAGGCATAGCCTTAGTGGGCTGTGCTGGGCAGTGCTCAGGGTCATCAATGCATAGCTCTGATGGGGCTGTGTATAACCTTGGACTTGAGATCTAAACCTTAGATTTAATCTGACTCTTTCTGGGCCAAGACAAATTTGATCTTATTAAGGGTCCATGGGAATAATATGCACTTATTTATCCAATACTATGTCTGAGTGGCAATTATAGCAGCACTCTAAGTAAGGCAATGGTCATGTGCTCAGTGGCTATACAGTCAGGTGACCTGAGAATATGTGATCTATGCCTACTACATAAATTATGCTAGTTTAATTAGTAATCATGATACTAGTAGTCATTCTGGAGTGGTTCTTAGAGATTTATGAATATCTTGGGAATAGATTATGGTGATCAAATGAAACTTGGGGGATGATAGCATAGGGTATTGGCTATCTATAGCCAAAAGGGCTTGGTCATAGGATATGTACATGACTCAGCACATTATGATTTTCATGCAGGTTAGTGCCCAATAGATAGCATCATTGGCATCTTGGAACAAGACACCATTGGCAGCAATATACACCACAATGTTGGCTGGAGTGGCCTAGTTGGTGAACTGGCCAATTTAGGGTGTGGGGTGACCTTGAACAGGTACAGTATAGCCTCTACTCATTTGACAAGTGAGTAGTACCCTTCAGACATTATGAGAAGGTGGATAATTCCCCAAAGCCATGATGACCTATTGTCAGACCTTCCTTTGGCAATAGGAGCTAACCACTTCATGAGGAGGAATCCCCTTACTGCCCTACATAAGGGGGTGACAAGTTTGGCTTCATTGTCATTATCCTTTGGGTTGGTGGGGAGTTTAAATGTTCTGGGAAACATTTTTTGGAGTCCCTCATACTTTGGACAAGTTTTTTGGCAGCATTAAATGAACACTACCCATTTGTTGACCAGGGCATTGAGGGGTGGTGCTCCTTGTAGAAGTGCAAGGGTCTTGAAGTTGAGGGTAATCTTCCCTTATATCTTGGATTGGGGTGGCATAATTGTGGGGGCAGATGCTACTGGAAAGTGAATGATAGTTGAGGTAGGAGCCTTGCCCACACACATGGTAGACTGGGTGACTTTGGCCTGCTCTGTGATCATGGCCTGGGACAACTCCAACATGATGTGCTTTTGTAGTATGTGGATAATAATAGGGTGGCATTCCATCTGCTGGGCACATTTTGCCCCTTTATGAAGGATGTCCTTCTTTTTCTTGGCCTTCTCTGCAGCCCAGGTGGGAGGCTTCCATGCCTTCATCACAATCCTTATGAGGTCAATTACCTCCAACAACTTGTACTTTCTTAAGTGATGGAGGAGACTGATGAGGTTGAAGGTCCAATGATATGAGGGTGCTTCTCCCTTGGGCTCTGACTGTGCCCTTTCAAACAGAGCACAGATTTCATCTGCCATATCATAGACATGGATGGAACCCATCACCCCATACTCCATTTGTAGGAAAGCATCTGATTGACTTGTCAGGGCAGCAAGGGTTTTCCCTGCTCAAATGATTTTGAGTGTAGAGGTGGTTGTGACACCCTCATATGTGCAAACACAATTGTTCACACAAATGAAGAGGGAACACATCCCCTTGGAGTTGATTGCATTGCCCAGGATGTAGATGGTATCAGATATTATTGGTGCAGGGAATAGGGTTCCCTGGACAGTGAGGAGAGTGTTAGTGGGTGGTTGGTTGTTGGGAGTTTGAACCTCCAAAATGGATACATCCTGGTAGGGCATAACAGTGCAGATAGTTTCAAAAGGAGGTGGGGCCTCCTTCTCCTTGCCCTTGCAGAAGAAAGTGATTGTAGGACCAACCTGCATGTAATGGGATGTTAAGAAAGACTGAGAGGCAGCAGGCTCTGCCTGCACCCTCCCCTTGAGAAGGTGTGACTCCAGGAATGCCAAGCATAGCTTGCTCACGTTTGGTTGTATGTAATAGACACATGGTCATAGTTTAACACTCCCCCTTAAGCCTAGCATAGGCTGAGTTCTTTGGAGTGCTATGAATGTTTCACACATTGTATGGCCTTAGTTACTATGTTGGCTATCATCTCATCAGTTGGGCAATAAATAAGTGTGATCCATTCAATCTTGATCTTTCCCCTAATATACAGTGGCTCAAAAAACTGTTCCAATGTTTGCACATTTTTCACTAAATGTGGTGGTCAGCAATAACCCCTAACCCTCACCTAAACTATGAGTAAATGAAATAAAGTACTTGCTCTTGGCTTTCTATCCATCTAAGATTCAAACAATTTGGTTGAGATCTGATGAAATCACAGCCATATCAAAATGGAAACCCATTGGGACAGTTATTTGACTTTGTACAAATAGGGTATTTAGTACTTGGTATGACCTCCCTTGGCCTTGATAACTGCTTGAATCCTTTTAGGCATACTTTTTATCCATTTCTGGCACTGTTCCACAGAAATCTCCCCCCACTCCACCACCACCCTATCCCATAACTGATGAATCCCTGTAGGAGCCCTCTCATAACCTGAGAGGCACCTTTTGAGGTGATGCCAAGTGTGTTCAATGGGACTGAGGTCTGGAGACTGAGCAGGCCAGTCAAGAAGCCTGATACCTTGCTCT